>PVKV010004741.1:0-39079 GCA_004027835.1 Alouatta palliata
CTGGACAAAGAAAATGTGGTACATATACACCATGGAATACTACACAGCCATAAAAAACGATGAGTTCGGGTCCTTTGTAGGGACTTGGATTAATCTGGAAACCATGATTCTCAGCAAACTGACACAAGAACAGAAAGTCAAACACCGCATGTTCTCACTCATAGGTGGGTGTTGAAAAGTGAGAACACGTAAACTCAGGGAGAGGAGCATCACACACTGGGAGCAGTTGCGGGTGGTAGGGGAGAGACAGTAGGGGGTGGGGAGGGAGGGGGGTGGGGAGGGTGGGGAGGGATAACATGGAGAGAAATGCCAGATATAGTATGCACCTAAAGTAAAAGAAAGAAAGAAAGAACATTCCAGAGACTCCTCAGTTATCTTTTTCTCTTCATCTCTACAAACTCCTTAGGCAACTTTTTCCAATCACTTGACTTCAAAGAACATCTAAATACCAAGTACTTTCAAATTTTATGCTCTATCCCTAATCTCATCTCTCAATTTCAGACCCATATATTCAACTGATTTCAAATTTAACACGTCCAAAATAGAGTTAAATTTTTGCCCTCTACCAGAAATACATTTTTCCCATAATTTTTCACATCTCACTAAAGGCCAACTCCATATTAATTGCTTAGGCCAGAAACTCCAGAGTTGCCCTTGACTCCCCTCTCTCTCTCACGCCCCACATTCAGGGAATCAGCAAGTCCAATGAGGTCTACATACTTCCTATGTCCCCAAACTGAACAGATTACTTTCACCAATACCAGCTAGTCCAAGCCTTGACAATTGCCACAACCTCCAACTGGAATTCCTTCTACTTTTCTTGCTTCCTACCATCAATTTTCTATCCAACCCACCAAAGCACTCTTCTCTTTTGAAGTCCCAAGCATCTTATGACCTGCGCAGCTCTCCATAATCTGGTGATTGCCTATTTCTCCAACTTCATGTCCCACCACTCACTCTTCCCCTCACTTCTTCTGTCCTCGCTACCCTGGACTTCATTGTTCTTTAAATATCCCAAGTTAATCCCACATCGAAGGTCTTTGCATTGGCTCTTCCCTCTCTCTGGAAAGTTCTTGCTCCAATTCTCATCAGAGCCTCCTTTTAGAGTCATCTTATTATTATCTAATATTATCTCTTAAGAAGGATTTTTCTTAGCCACTCTGTCTAAAGTACTCTTCACCCCTCACCATCTGTCATCCCCCATCCTTTTATACTGCACCACTGTTCTTCTAAGCACATCACTTGGCCAAATGTTATGTGTTATTTTGTGTATTTTTTTTTTTTTTTTTTTTTGCAATCTGTCTTCCCAGATAGAATGAAATCTCTGTAAGGGAAAAACACAATTCCACTCTACTCACATCTGTATGTGCTCAGCTTCCAGAGTAATACCTAGGTAATAGTAGACCTCTAATAAGTAGTAATGAGTGTGGAAAATGCCAGAAGATGTTTAAGAGAAACTGGGAAAAAGGTGAGAAACTGTCAGGGTAACTGGAATTTGAAAGAAGTTACAGAAAACAATCTTCTGTTCAATTAGAGAGTTTCTATCTGAGACAGAACATCTCTAACCTAATTATGTTTGCAGGAATCTAACTGATTTTTAAATACTGCTAGAAAAACACAGCAAACACTGCAGAGAATGTCAGACTTCTGACAGGAAAATGACAGTTAAAATTCATCAAGAATATGTAATGAACATCTCATGACTGAGTAGGCTACCATTAAGAGGTTGCATCTTGGAACTAATATGCTTTAGTATTGCATATGGAATTTGATCATTTCCAGTTATTGTAAATTCATGTTATGTGGTATTTCTTTCTCATTTATTATTAAAGGTTATTACTATTTATTACTTATTTATAATTTAAAATCTGATTCAACTTTTTAAGAGAAATATTCATTCGATTTTCTCATTCCTTTTATATTTAATTTGTTCATTTATATACAATCTTCAAACTGTCCAGGTATTGCTAACTTAGATAATTAGTATCTTCTCTCAAAAATGGAACACAACTTAGGAAGAAGATAATAGTTCTTGTATTAGTCAGGGTTCACTAGAGAAACAGAACTAATAGGGTAAATGTATATATGAATGGCAGTTTATTAGGTGTTCACAAGGTGAAGTCCCACAGTAGGCTGTCTGCAAACTGAGGAGCGTAAGTAAGGAAGCTGATATAGTGAAGCCTTCAGTCTGCGGCCAAAGGCCCTAGAGCCCCTAGCAAATAAGTCCAAGAGTCCAAAAGCTGAAGATCTTCGAGTATGATGTTCAAGGGCAGGAAGCATCCAGCACAGAAGGAAGATAGAGGCCAGAAGACTTAATCAGTGTAGTCTTTCCATGTTCTTCTGCCTGCTTTTATTCTGGCCATGTTGGCAGCTAATTAGATTGTGCCCACCAGGATTGAGGGCGGGTCTGCCTTTTCCAGCCCACTGACTCAAATGTTAATCTCTTTTGGCAACACACTCGCAGACACACCCAGGAACAGTATTTTGTATCCTTCAATCCAATCAACTTGACACTCAGTATTAACCATCACAGTTCTTAAAAACCTGAAGAGTATATAGTAACCATCTCCTAGACTATCAGCTCATTCAAATTCTCTTTTCAAAAGCTCTGCTTCCACTATCCAAGATGAGCTGGTAGCAAGCATGGCATTACTGCCCTTCCTATAGACAAATAGAATATGAGTGGACAATTAGCTCCAAATGAACTATTGAGATGGTCTATGCCCATAATTCTGATGTAATCCTCAAAAGCTCCAGCAAAGGAACCTCTACTTCCAGGAATACAGAGTAGACATACTTTATCCTATTTATCCCTCTAACTACAACTAAAACCTTGGATTCTGTATATGTTTAAAAAATAATAATAAGATGATGAATCTAAAAGGTGTAGAAAGCCAATTGGGTTCTTACAATCCAAGGACCAATACAGTAGTAATTTCTTTAGGTTTTTTGGGGAGGTGGGTGGGGTCTTCGATAACCTAAACTGGGTGCTTCAGGAAATGACAACCAGGAGACACCAATGGGAACAAACAAGAAAAGCCTCGACAAAAGACTCTCTCTAGCCAAAGGACCAGGAGAGGGGCAGCCTAGAAAGATGGAAAACTTTTAGATAATAATTACTCTACTACAGTCAAATACCATGAAATACACTAGATGTGGTCTCATCTAGTGAGGGCTGAGTGGAGAGCCCTGACTGCCACACTCGCAAAGCTGTCCTGAGGCACTGAAACTCCCACACCAAGGTGGTGTCAGAGAAGGCTGAGTAGGTAGCCAGGACGTTTGCCCCTGCTGGGTGATAACAAGTCATCCCACTTCAGTGTCAGTGGAAGCCACATGGGGAGACTGGAATTCTACCCCCATGGAACAGAAACAAGTTATCTTTTCTCTCCCCCTACATGGTGGTGTCAGAGGAGGTCCAGTGGATAGTCAGGATGTTCAACATTGTGTGTAATGAAGTCACCCCCTTCCCATGGTGTCACTGGAGGCCCTGGGGGACAGTAATGAGGTGCTGCTGTAACTTCAGCCTAGGAGGAATCAGTAGAGGCCTAGAGAGGAGCTAGAAATCCCACTCAGCAGTAACAAGGAGCCCTACCCTCAGCTGTCAATGGTGGCTGTATTAGTCCATTTTCATGATACTGAAAAGACGTACCCAAGACTGGGCAATTTACAAAAGAAAGAGGTTTACTGGACGTACAGTTCCATGTGGCTGGGAAGCCTCACCATCATGGTGGAAGGTAGGGAGGAACAAGTCACGTATTACATGGATGGTAGCAAGAGGCAAAAAAAAAAAAAAAAAAAGTCGGGGGAGCTGTGCAGGGTAACTCCTGTTTTTAAAACCAATCAGATCTTGTGAGACTCATTCACTATCATAAAATAGCACAGGAAAGACCTGCCCCCATAAGTCAATCACCTCCCACAGGGTTCCTCCCATAACACATGGGAAGTCAAGATGAGATATGGGTGGGGACACAAAACCATATCAGTGGCCAAGTGAGAAACCTGGGCTTCTATCCACACATGGCAGTAACAAAGCAGCATTCTCCCTTCCCCTAAATAAGCAGTGTTACAGAAAGCCAACTAAAAAAGAAAGTGTAAATAAAATACATAATCTTGTAACAAAATATATAAATGTCAGCTTTCAAGTGAAGATCATACAAAAAAAATCCAGAAAGATCTCAAACTGAATGAAAATAATAGGCAACAACACTCAGATGGCAGCTATGTTAGAATTATTCTGACAATTATTTCAAAGCAGCCATTATAAAAATGCTCCAAGAAGGAAATGCAAACACACTGAAAACAAATTAAAAAATAGTCTCATCAAAGAAGATGTAAGAAAGAACAAAACGGAAATTTTAGAACTAAAAACTGCAATAATCAAAATTTAAAACTCAGTGAAATGAGCTCAATAACAGAATTAAGAACTGAAAACTACAATAATAAAAATGAAAAACTCAGTGAATGGTCTCAATAACAGAATTGAACGCATTTGAGGACAGAATAAAAATTCACTGAGATTAATGAGCTGGAAGATAGAACAACAGAAATCACCCAACCTGAACAGAGAGAAAACATATTAAAAATATATTAACAGGACCCCTGGGACATGTGGAACTGAAAGATCCAATATTCAGCCATTGGAGTCTAGAAAGTAAAAAATTTTTTTAAATGCCAAAAAGGTATTCAAAGAAATAATGACTAGAAACTTTTTTAATTTGGCAGAAGACATAAACCTGCAAGCTGAGTGAGCTCCAAATAGGTAACTCAAAGATGCCTGCACTAAGATACATCATAGTCAAAGTTTTAAAAACAGAGAAATACCGGCCGGGCGCGGTGGCTCACGCCTGTAATCCCAGCACTCTGGGAGGCCGAGGTGGGTGGATCACGAGGTCAAGAGATCGAGACCATCCTGGTCAACATGGTGAAACCCCGTCTCTACTAAAAATACAAAAAAAATTAGCCGGGCATGGTGGCACGTGCCTGTAGTCCCAGCTACTCGGGAGGCTGAGGCAGGAGAATTGCTGGAACCCAGGAGGCGGAGGTTGCGGTGAGCCGAGATCGCGCCATTGCACTCCAGCCCGGGTAACAAGAGCGAAACCCCGTCTAAAAAAAAAAAAAAAAAAAACAGAGAAATACCATCTTGTCCGTAGGGAAAAACAATTCAAATGACAATGGATTTCTCATCATAAATCATGGGTGTCAAAAGGAAATGGCAAAATTTTCAACTGTGAATATTTTTCAAATATGAAGGAGAAACAAGACATTCTTAGATGAAAGGAAGCTAGTGTTACCAGCAGACCCATTATAAAACTGGCTAAACAAAACTGTCTACAATTAGAACCTCAACAAGAATATAGAAGAATTCAACACCATTATCCAACAGGATCTAACAGACACTTATAAAACACACTGCTGAGCATACAATAATTTGAAAATACAAATTATGTTCAAGTACTCTGGAACACATAGCAAGAAAGACTATATCCTGGCCTCTAAAATAAACCTCAACAAATTTATAAAAACTGAAATCATACAAAGTACATTTTTGTAACCGCAATGAACTCAAACTTGAAATCAATAACAAAACATAACAGGAAATTCTCCAAACTATGCTGTATACTTCTAAGTAATTCATGGGTTAAGGAGTAAGTCTCAGGGACTATAAAAAAGATACACAGAACTGAATTAAAATGAAAATAAACTATCAAAATTTGTAAGATGCAGCAAAAGTGATGCTGAGAGGGAAGCTTATAACATTAAAAGCAAACAAATGGGAATGATATTAATAGAAGGAACCCTGAAACAACAGGAAGGAAAAAATATGAGTAAATACAATGGACTTTTCTTCCTTTGTCTTATGTTTGATAGTGAGAACAAAAATTATAACACTGATGAGGTTCTTAATGTCTGTAGAGAAAATACTTTAAATATTTATCAGTTGGGAAAATAGACAAAGGTAAATAAGGTTTCCATACTTCACTGGAACTGGTAAAATGATCACATCAATAGACTGTAACAAGTTATGTATACATAATAGCTACAGCAACTACTAAAACAGCTGTTCAAATGGATGTATTCTTAAAGTACTATAAATAAATCAAAATGGAGTTATAAAAAATGTTCAACTAACCAACCTGGGCAGCATGGAGAAACCCTGTCTACAAAAATAATAATAATATAAAACTTAGCTGGGCATGGCCACTGCTCTCCAGCCTGCGTGACAGAGGAAGATTCTGTGTCAAAAACAGAAAAAAACAATGTTCAAGTAACCCACAGGAAGGCAGAAATAAAACTAAGAATAAGAAAATACAGGCCAGGCACAGTGGCTCATGCCTGTAATCCCAGCACTTTGGGAGGCTGATGTGGGTGGATCACGAGGTCAGGAGTTCAAGACCAGCCTGGCCAAGATGGTGAAATCCCAAAAATACAAAAAATTAGCCAGGCATGGTGGTGGGCACCTGTAATCTCAGCTACTCGGGAGGCTAAGGCACAGAACTGCTTGAACCCGGGAGGCAGAGGTTTTAGTGAGCTGAGATTGAGCCACTGCACTCCAGCCTGGGCGACAGCGAGACTCCATCTCCAAAGAAAAGAAAAGAAAATACAAAGAAAGCAAAAAATTAAATGAAAGGCTTAAGTTTTACAAATTAAGAAATACATTAAATAGAAATTATCTAAGTATATCAATTAAATAGTGGCAGAAGGAGTGCTGTAAATACTGATGAAGCTTCTTTGTTCACTTGCCCACCACTCATCTCCTGCTGTACAACCCAATTCCTAACAGTCCATAGACAAGTACCGGTCAGGGGTTGGGGACCTCTGACTTAAAAGACAGAGTGGCAGGCTGAATAAAAAGACAAAACCCAACTATCTGTTGTTTTCAGGAGACCCATCTCACATGTAACAACACCCACAGGCTCAAGATAAAAGAATGGAGAAAAATCTACCATGCAAATGGAAAACAAAAATGAGTGGGAGTCGCTATCTTTGTATCAGATAAAACAGGCTTTAAATCAATAAAAATTAAGAAGGACATTAATATCTACTTTAAACCAATAAAAGTTAAGAAGGACATGCATTAATATGTAATAAAGGAAATTATATAATGACAAAGGATACAATGCAACAAGAAGCCTTAAATATCCTAAATACATATGCATTCAACACTGAAGCACCCAGATTGAAAAAACAAGTTCTTCCTGGCCAATGAAAAGACTTAGACAATCACACAGTAATATAGGAAAATTTAACACTCCCACTGACAACATTACACAGATAGATTATCAAAAAGCAATGAATTCTGGACTTAAACTTGACTCTTGACCAATTGGACATACTATATATCTACAGAACACCTCACCCAACAACCACAGAATATTCTCATCTTCACACAGAACATATTCTAAGATTAATCACATGCTCAGTCATAAAGCAAGTCTCAATAAATTGAAAAAAACTGAAATTATACCAAGCACATTCTGGGACTACAATGTAATAAAAATATAAATGAATATCAAGAAGAGCTCTCAGAACTACACAAACACATGGAAATTAAACAACTTACTCTTGAACAACTTCTGAGTGAATATCAACATTAAGGCAGAAGTCATAGAATTACTTGAAATTAAAAAAGAGATACAATTTACCAAAATCTCTGAGAAGAGGCAAAGCTGTACTAAAAAGCAATTTTATAGTCCTAATCACTTAGCATCAAAAAGTTAGAAAGATGTCAAATTAACAATACAAATTTACGCCTAAAGGAACTAGGGGAAAGAAAGACCCAACCAACCTCAAACCTAGCAGAAAAGAAATAACTACAATTAGAGAAGAAGTTAATGAACTTGAGATGCAAAAATCCATACAAAAGATGAAACAGACAGTTGGTTCTTTGAAAAACTAAGATTAATAGACCACTAGCTAGATTAACAAAGAAAAACAAAGAGATTAAAATAAGCACAATCAGAAATGACAAAGGCAATATTATCACAACTGATCCCACATAAATATAAAAGATTCTCAAAGACTACTATAAATAACTCTATGCAGATAAGTTAGAAAATCTAGAAGAAAATAATAAATTCCTGGAAGCACAGAATCTCCCGAAATTGAATCAGGAGGAGTTTGGGACCTTTAATAGACCAATATCAACTTCTGAAATTAAATCAGTAACAAAGAACCTACCAAACAAAACAAGCCCAGGACCAGATAGATTCACAGCTGAATTCTACCAGATGTATAAAGAAGAACTGGTGCCGATCTTACTGAAACTATTCAAAACAATTGAGGAGGAGGATCTCCTCTTTAACTCATTCTATCAAGCCAGCATTAGCCTGATACTCAAATCTGGCAGAGACACACACACATAAAAATGAAAACTTCAGGCTAATATCCTTGATGAACATAGATACAAAAATCCTTAATATTAGCAAACCAAATGGAAAAACATTCCATGCTCATAGATTACAAAAATCAGCATCATAAAAATGGTCATACCACCTGAAGTAATTTACAGATTCAATGCTATTCTTATCAAACTACCAATGTCATTCTTCACAGAATTAAGAAAATCTACTCTAAAATTTATATGGAACCAATAATAACCCAAATGGCCAAAGCAATCCTAAGCAAAAAGAACAAAGTCAGAAGCATCATATTACAAAATTTCAAACTATAGCTACAGTAAACAAAACAGCATGGTATTGGTACAAAAACAGACATATACACCAATGGAACAGAATAGAAAACTCAGAAATAAAGCCACATGCCTACAATCATCTGATCTTTGACAGACCAACAAAAAAAAGCAATGGAGAAAGTATCCCTTATTCAATAAATGATGCAGAGGTAACTGGCTGGCTAAATGGAGAATACTGAAGCTGGACGCCTACCTTTCACCATGCACAAAAATTAACCAAATACAGATCAAAGGTTTAAATGTGAGACCTCCAACTATAAAATCCTAGAAGACAACCTAAAAAATACATTTCTGAATATCAGTTTTGGCAAAGATTTTTTGGCTAAGTCCTCAAACACAATTGCAACAAAAACAGAAATAGACAAGCAGGACCTAATTAAACTAAAGAGCTTCTTCACAGCAAAAGAAACTACCAACAAAGTAAGCAGAAAACCTACAGAATGGGAGAAGATTCACAAACTATGCATCTGGCAAAGGCCTAATATTCATAATCTATAGGAAACTTAAATCAACAAGCAAAAAGCAACTTCATTAAAAAATGGGCACATGACATGAACAGGCACATATCGAGAGACGACATACAACTGACCAACAAATATATCAAAAACTGCTCAGCAGCACCAATCGGAGAAATGCAAATCAAAGCCACAATGAGATATCATCTCACACCAGTCAGAATGGCTACTAAAAAGCCAAACTACAGATGCTGACGAGCCTCTGGAGAAAGGGAAACACTTATATACTGCTAGTGGAAATCTAAATTGTCAGCCATTTTGGAAAGCAGTTTGAGAATTTCTCAAAGAACTAAAAACAGAGCTACCTTTTAACCCAGCAATCCCATTACCTGTAATATAATCAAAGGAAAATGAATCATTCTACCAAAAAGACATGCACTGATATGTTCATCACTGTGCTATTCACAACAGCAAAAACATGGAATCAAGCCGGGTGTCCATCAATGTTAGACTGAATAAAGAAAATGTCGTACGTAGACAGCGTGGAATACTATTTGGCCATTAAAAGAATGAAATCATGTCTTCCGCAGCAACCTGAATGCAGTTGGAGGCCATAATCCTAAGCAAATTAATGCAGGAACAGAAAACCAAATGCTGCATGTTCTCACTTATAGGTGGGAGCTAAACATTAAGCATACATGGAGATAAATATGGGAACAATAGACACTACAGACTACTGGGGTTGGGGCAAGAAAGAGGAGGGAGGGATTTGTCAAAAAACTACCTACTGGGTACTGTGCTCACTACCTAGATGATGGGCTTTGCACTCCAAACCTCAGCATCACGTCGTAGTCCGACATAAAAAACCTGCACATGTACCCCTGCTATCAAAAATAAAAGTTGAAATTTTAAAAAGAAAAAAGAAAAACCAATGAAAGAAACTTCATTCTCTGAAAAGATTTTTAAAAATGGAAAACCTAGAGGTTTGTCAAGACTGACAAAAAAGAGAAAAGACACCAATTATCATCATGAACTCAATCCAGGTTATCACTAAAACACTATAGACATCAACAGAATATAAGGGACTACTGTGAACAATTCTACACATATAAATTTGACAATTTAGATGAAATGGATCAATTCCTTTAAAAACACAAACTACCACAGTTCACTCAGTGTGAAATAACTAGTTTTATAGCCCTGAAACTATTATTTGAATTCTTAATTTCAACACTTCCAAAAAATAAATCTTTAGTCCCAGATGGTTTCACTGCAGATTATGCCAAATGTTTAAAGAAGAATTAACATCAATATTACACAGTCTCCTCCAGAAAACGGGAGAGGTAGAAACCACTTCCCAATTCATTTTATAAAACTAGCATTACCAATACCAATCAAAAACGGTATCATAAAAATCACTACAGACCAATATCCCTCATGAGCATCAACACAAAATTCTCAACCAAATATTGACAAACAGAATTCGGCAATACAAAATGACGTATACACCATAACCAAGTTGGGATAACTCCAGGGGTGCAAAGCTGGTTTAATATCAAAAACTGATATAACCTTGATTCATTCTTTTTTAGTAATAAGCTAAAAAAGAATGAGTCAAGGTCATATCAATGGACACAGAAAAAGCATTTGACAAACTTCAATAATTATTATAAAAGCTCTCAAAAAATAGGAATAGAAGGGAACTTCCTTGACATAATAAAGAGCCTACAGCTTACTTCATCCTTAATGTTATACTTGAAAGCCTACAGCTGACATTATACTTAATGGTAAAAGACGGGAATAAGGCAACGATGTTCACTCTTATCATGCTAATTCAACATAGTGCTGGAAGTTCCAGAGAGTGCAATGATAAAAAGAAGCAAAAGGCACAGACTGGAAAGAAAGAAATACAAGTATCCCTATTTGCAAATTACGTGACTATCTATGCACAAACTACCAATGAATCTCCTCAAAATAGTCCAAGACAAAAAGACATGAATTTAACACAAACTCTGGTACATCAAAACAATGGAATGTGATTCAGTGCTAAAAAGAAATGGCTATCAAGCCATGAAAAGGCATGGAGGAACTTTAGATGCATGTTACTAAGTGAAAGATGACTGTCTGAAAAGGCTACTCAGAGTATAATTTCAACTATATGACATTCTGGAAAAGGTAATACTACAGACACAATGAAAAAAATCAGTGGATACCAGGGGCTGGAGGAAGGGATAAACAGGCAGAGCACAGGGGATTTTTAGGACAGTGGAAAATACGCTAATACTAAAATGATAGACATGTTATTATACATTTGTCCAAACTTATAAAATGCGCAACACCAGGATAAGACTCTAATGTGAAGCTATGAACTTGGGATGATGATATATCACGTAAGTTCATAGATTATAATAATGTACCACCTCTGGTGGGGGATGTTGCTAACAGGGAGTTAGCAGAGTATATAGGAACCTGTACCTTCCTCCCAGTTTTGCTGTGAACCTAAGACTGCTCTAAAAGTCCTTTTAAAAAAGTTGTATAGAATAGATCACAGGTAGATTTCCTTTTGTTTTGGGTTCTACCAGGGCACTAATATTTTTAAGGGTTATATGAATGGATAATTTGTAGAAATATACATAATATTACCAGTATTGATTATAGTTGCAAACAGTGTACCTGTTCAGACTGATTGACTTGTATTTAACCTTTGGATTGAAATGCCCCATTTTCAGTAGGAAAACCTCAAATTGTTTTTCTAGTAGTTGAACCAAACTGTTTTAAGCCTCTCTTACTTTCCTTAAATTAGGTCATGTTCAATACTTAGAAAAACAAAAAGAGAATGTTTAAGAACAATGTGATTGCTTACAGGACATCTATTTTTCAAGCTGGATACTGTGAATGGGAATCAATTTATGTTACTGAGTTATTTGAGCCTCCATAAAACCTAATTATTTTGCTCTTCAGCTTATGATCATCCTTTTTTTTTTTTTTTTTTTTTTTTGAGATGGAGTCCTGCTCTGTCGCCCAGGCTGGAGTGCAGTGGTGCGATCTTGGCTCACAGCTCACAGCAACTTCCGCCTCCCGGGTTCAAGCTATTCTCCTGTCTCAGCCTCCCAAGTAGCTGGGGCCACAGGCATGTGTCACCATGCCCGGCTAATTTTTGTGTTTTTATTAGAGACAATGTTTCACCATGCCGGCCAGGCTAGTCTTGAAATCCTGAGCTCATGATCCGCCTGCCTCGGCCTTCCAAAGTGCAAGGATTACAGGTGTGAGCCACCGTGCCCAGCCCATCAACCGTAGCTTTTAATATGGCCCACCGTTAAATGCAAATGATTCTGATCCCTTCTTATAAAGCAGAGGAATGATTCATTAAAAAAAATTCTTCTCAAAAGCATTCATCTCAGGTTTGTTTGAAACATCGATTACCTTTCCAACTTGAATAAAATTCAAGTTTACAAAATAAATAAATGAATAAAATTCAAGTTTACAAAAATAAGCCACAATTGTTTCAGAACACATTTATCACATATATCCGTATCTCTTTACACACTGCAAGGAGCACTCAGCCACCTACTTATTTATTTTATTCAATAGTTATGGTACTCACTCACACTGTCACACATTGGGCTACATGTATAAAGTAGAACCATGTATCTTAAGATCCTCACAGGCAGTGAGAACACTGCAGCTGCAGCGGGTCTACTAACTGCGTGCTATCTCACGGTTGTAAATGAGCAAGCATGTGTCGGGACACGTAGAGGAAGTCAGCAGAAATAATTCTTTTTAAAGGAAATTTATGACCAGACTGGGCAACATAGCAAGACCTCATCTTCACACATACACAAAAAATTACCTGGGCATGGTGGCACATGTCTGTAATCCTAGCAACTAGGGATGCTGAGATTGGGGGATCGCTTGAGCTCAAGAGTTCAGAGTTGCAGTGAGCTAGGACCACATCACCACACTCCAGCCTGGGCAACAGAGCCAGTCCCTGTCAATCAGTTAATAAAGTAGAACCAGTGAGGTTGTATGTAAGTCTAATCACATCATCGTGAAATTGAACAAGGAGCTCTAGAGGATCATTTAATAGTTTGTGGTTTGCCAACTAAAGGTAAGCCCAAAGTGAAGTGTCAGAAACAAGTTCCATGGAGAACAAAAGAAACCAAAACGCAATACAGTATTTTAGAAATTAGGAATCTTTTATTTGCACCATGATGCTAAAAAGTGCATTTGAATAGAGGCATAGTAACAAAAAGGCATTATGCCACACAAGCTATGAATATAAGCATGGAACTTTGTCATATTTCTGACAGTGAGAGATGTCTGGATCCCAGAAAATTTACCTTCAGGCAGCTTGGCATATCTGTAACTCAGCAAATTACAATACATTATCTCTGACATTTTCTGTGAATGGCACAAGCTTCCAACTTGCTTCTGCTTATGTGGAAATTGTATTAAAATGGAATAGACATTTTTGTAAGGTGAGCAATAGTGCCTAAATGTATCATACAAAGCACTTACCTCTTACCTCATTAAAGTGCTTTGTTCTGAAAACAGACTGTTAGCCATTATCATAATTATAATCCTAATTGCTCCATTTATGAAGTGCCTATCACAGGCCAGATACTATATTTGCTACTTTCTAGATGTTGTCACATTCATCCTCACAATAATCCTATGAGGTATTATCACCCCATTTTATAGATGAAGAAACTGAGGCTCAGAATGACATGGCTAATCTAAGGTTGCACATGACAGTACCATATTACCTAACAAAAGTCAACACCTCACATATGCTTAGAAAATGGAGGAAGGAGGCCGGGCGCAGTGGCTCACGCCTGTAATCCCAGCACTTTGGGAGGCTGAGGCAGGTGGATCACGAGGTCAAGAGATTGAGACCATCCTGGTCAACATGGTGAAACCCCCGTCTCTACTAAAAATACAAAAATTAGCTGGGCATGGTGGCACATGCCTGTAGTCCCAGCTACTCGGGAGGCTGAGGCAGGAGAATTGCTCGAACCCAGGAGGCAGAGGTTGCGGTGAGCCGAGATCGCGCCATTGCACTCCAGCCTGGGTAACAAGAGTGAAACTCCGTCTCAATAAAAAGAAAATGGAGGAAGGAGAGGCTGGTTGCCTATGAGAAGTTAAGACTGAGAGGTGGTGGGTGAACAAGCAGAACTTTCATTTTTGTATCTCTCTCTACTGCTTCATTTTATTTTATTTTTTTACAAAGAGTATGGATTACTTTTATAATAAAAACAATTTAATTCTTTAGTCTGATAAAACACCTGCTATATGAAAACACCAAATCCCTTGAGAGCTAAACACACAACAGGCACTAAGTAAGCACTAGATAGAACTGAATCAGGTTAAAATATCTTATTCTTTTTTTAAATGAAATAACTGAAAGTAGATAAATAATGTGGTTCATACTTATATCATTAGATACTACACACATATATGTATACACACATACCCTTATATAAAATGTAAAAAATATATCTAAGGAATATTTAGCATTGTTTGCCATAAAAAAGATCAGTCATTCTCAACTTCTGCTACATAACTGAATTCCCATGAAGTTTTGTTTTTAATGATGAAAACTTAGTCTTAATCAGGTAGGAAGTGGGACTTAACTCTGGGGGCAGAGCTCTGTCACAGGACCAAATTGAGGACTGGTTATAAACCAGCTCACGAAGTATCCCTCAGTTAGACATGCCCACAAACCTGCCATGTTTACCATTGTCATAGTACACATGAAGTTATCATATCTTTCCATGTCAAAGACCCAATGACCTGAAAGTTATCACCACTTTTCTAGAAATTTCTACTCCTTAATCTGCATGTAATTAGAAATGGGTAGAACTATAACTGCAGAACTGCTTCTGGGTTGCTATGCCCAGCACATTGCCCTTGGTGTAGCCCTGCTCTGCAGAAGCAGTCACAGAGCCAGAGCACTTCTGCTTCTTCAATAAAGCAGTCTCTTCTACCACTAGCTTGCCTTTGAATTATTTGGTAGGCAAAGTCAAGAACCCTCCCAGGCTAAGCCCCAGTTTAGGGCTCACCTATCCTGCATCATTATGCCAGATCAATGACCTGAATTTAAATTGATAAGGTAGAATTTGGCACAGGAATTTTTTAAAATTTCCAAAGATGTTTGTTGAATAAATCAATGATTTAGTATTCTTACTGAAATTGTTCTTAAAAAAAAAAAAAAAAAAAAAAAAAAAAAAAAAAAAAAAAAAAAAAAAAAAAAAAAAAAAAAAAAAAAAAAAAAAAAAAAAAAAAAAAAAAAAAAAAAAAAAAAAAAAAAAAAAAAAAAAAAAAAAAAAAAAAAAAAAAAAAAAAAAAAAAAAAAAGACAGCAATTCCACTCCTGGAATTATACCCAACACACATATGCTTATATTTACCAAAAGACATACACTAGTCTGATAACAGCACTATTCATAATATTCCAAAACTAGAAACTAGCCAAAAACCTAGAGACAGAAGGATGAATAAATGAGAACCTTCACACAATAGAATGTTATAAAGCAATCTACAGCTACAAGCAACACTAAGGATGAGTCTCATAAATTAAATGTTGAGAAAAAGTATCCAAATATAAAAGAGTATATACTGTTTGATTCCATTAACATTAAATTTAAGAACTAACAAAACTAACTTTTGCTGCTGGAAGTCAAGATAGCAGTTACTCTTGGAGTGGAAAGTTTGGGGAAACAGAATAAAAGGGAAAATAAAGAGCATTTCTGGGATGCCGGTATTTTTCTGTTTCTCAACCTGGGTGCTAATAACATAGGTATGTTCACTAAAGAGAAACTGAGCTGTACACTTAACACTATATGCACTTTACTGTACTATGTTATATAGCAATATAATAAAAAGTACAATAGGCACTTGAACATTTTAAAAGCAAAACATAATAAAATGTAAAATATATAATAAAGTAAAGGGTGATGTACTAGGGAGGGAAGGAGTAACAGATGTAGGCATCAAGATCCTGGCACTAGACCATGAGATAAACTCTGGCTTGGCTTTTGACCTGAGGGCCATCTGTGTCATAGATTCTATCCTACCTTTCTTGCAGAGTCATTGTCAGAATTATGTAACATATGTATGTAAAGCATAGCTCTTGGTTCAATAAGCGTTCATACATCTCCATTCCTTCCTTGACTCTAAAGCAAACTATGAAAATAAGTTTCATAGAAAGCCAAATGTTATATTCTTAAATGTAGTATGGGTATATAACCAATGCACAACTCAGTATCAGTGTGAGCATACAGAATACAACAGAATGTTGACACCAGTTCAGAATTATGTAATCCCAGAGGATTTCTAGGTATTTCCAATTTGCATGCTCTTCTTCAGTGAGAACACAAATGGTGGTAGTGACTGAGCTTTTTCTCAGTCATTTCTTCTCCAGCAACCATATCCATGGGGTGGACAATGTAATGTCTAAGAAAACACTGGTGTGACACACTGTTCAACAACACGGATCTGCTGTGTCATTGAAGAAAGGATGATAAAACTCCAGGAGCCAAATCCAGATGCAACAGGAAGAACATCTGGGTATTGAAGGATTTCAAGCTGAATGGGAGTAAGCATTAGCATATTCTCATTTAAAAGGCTGCCCATTATCTGATGCTGCGAGGGGAGTTGGCATGGTTTGTCATAGTGCTCTGATAGCATGGAACATCTGCTCTCACACCCACTTCTCATCTGGGCTTCAGAGCAGATGAGATTTAGGGAAGATTGAGAGGGGTAAAGGTTGAAATGTAAGACAAATAAGCAAAATTTTAAATTAACTAGCATTGTTCACACAAAGAAAAAAGTAGGGGACATTTCAACAACTGTTAACTGTGTTCGAATCAAAAGATCGAGGATTTATGGAGAAAAATAACAGAAATAGATGGGCAACAAAACCGGAAGTGATAAACCTTACTGGGCGGTTTTAATGCCCTGCCTATTGGTTTACCTACTGCTTTCCCAAGTGAGAATGATGCCTTCTAGACTGACTTTATTTTGCTTTTAGAACAAATACAGTGAGGATATAATCACTATCATTTCTGATGGCAATTTAAAAAATGCCTGGAAATGGAAGAAAAAGAAGTGTTCAGATGAATAAAGTGTTTTACATTCCACAATCTTCTAATATGACCTTTGGCTACTGGGGTCAATGGCAAATGAGTCTAAATGTCAGGGATCATGATCATCCCCAAAATAGATACTAAGAAAATTTGGAGGCAGTTATATGGCTATGAAAGATCAATATATTACATGACAGTCTTCTAAATATCAAAAAGGATGATAAAGACGATAGTAAAATATAATAACTTTGCTCTTTACCCTGAAATCTTTAAAAATTTAATTTTCTGGCGTCTTCCAAAAAGTAAATTGATTGCATACAAAAACTGGGTCAGGTCTATGGCTAAGAAATAATTTAAAAGGCCTGTTTACATGCCATACTTTCACATACTATCTACTAAGAAAACAGAAATGGGAAATGGAGGTTTCTGGTTTATTCTTAGAGTGATTATAATGGAAAAACAGCGAAATAGAGATAATAAGGTGACAGAGAATTTGCTCTTCTATAGCAGGGGGTCAGCAATTTGTTTCTGTAAAGGGAAAGATAAATACCTTAGAATTTGTGGGCCACATGATTTCTGGCACAACTACTCAAAATTCGGCCATAGCAGCATGAAAGAAGCCATAGATAATATATAAGTGAATGAGTATGGCTGTATTCTAATAAATGTTAATTTTCAAAACAGGTAGCAAATATTTAGCCTGAGGATCATCATTTGCCAACCCTTACTCTAGAGAGTACTATGAAAACCACCTTCCTATCCAGTGGAATATATCAAACACCCATTTTAATAAATTTAGCCATGAGAAGTATCAGTCCTCAATACCATATTAAAAGCTTGGGCACTTATTCTCATAAGATATTAAGCTTCCTCTTTAAGTCTTCTTATACTTAGAAAAAAAACAGAAGACCTCCTTTCTTGATATTCAAGCAAATATTTCACCTGTTTTCATAAGCTTATAAAGCGTAATATCAAAACCTTAAAATGAGTGAAAGATAAACCCTTGACACAAAACAGAATTCTTAGGGGAAGAAAAACCAGTCTATGTGACTGATTCAAACATGATTCATTCCAAGGCAACAAAGAGACTTATGATCTAAAATATGCAGGCAAATAAAAAAGAATAAAACAATGTCTTTTGCAGCAACTTGGATGGAACTGGAGGTCATTATCATAAGTAAAGTCACTCAGGAATGAAGAAGCAAATACTGCACATTCTCACTTGTAAGTGGGAGCCAAGCTATGGGCATGCAAAGGCATACAGGATGGTATAATAGACACCGGAGACTCAGAAGTGAGGAAGGTGGAGGGGGGTGAGGGCCAAAAAACTACCTATAGGGCACAAAGTACACTACTCAGGTAACAGGTCATTAAAATCCCATACTTAACCATGATCCAATTCACCCATGTAACTGAAAACCATTTGTATCCCTAGAGCTATCGAATCAAAATAATTACAATTAAAAAACAAAGATGTAGGCAGCAAGACAATTTTGCTCCTTTCTCCTTTCAATGACACTATAAAAAAAGAGAAGTCAAAAAACTGGTGTGGGAAGATGCCAGGAGAGCATGCCTGTGGCTACAGACCTTAGACAAAGCCGGCCACATCCATTTTTCCAAGAGGTGGTGAATTATGAGAGAGAAGACCAGTAATCCCTTTTTTGTAACAGACTGGAGTAGGTGCACTGATGGCAAGAGCTTCCCTAATCTTTAACCAACTGTGAGCTAACTGGACAGCTATAGCAAAATAAAAGGTGGGGAATATTTATCCCATCAAACTATAGGACTAGGACCGGGACAGATGTGGGAATTGTCCTAAAACAGGATTTAACATTATAAACCCTAGAATTGTTTAGAAATGATATAATTAACAAAACTGGAAAGACAAGTGAAAAAGAAATTATGTATGATGTTTTTTCCTTCTTTAATAGAAATTAGGTAAAGCTGGCCAATCAAGCAGTAACGGTATACATGTGCTTAACCGCCAGAAGATCCGTAAAGACTGTGGTGAGTCCCAGGTCTGCATAAGGCTCCTATGACGAACTTCCACAGTGTATTAGTAGGGGCAATATTTTCTCCAAACAGCGTTTGGATTTTCTTTATGGCAAATGATGTAAAGAGAAGTATTTGATCTTTGTAGAGAAATTTCTCTAGAAACAAGTTACTGAAATGCAGATACAAGAAACAGCGTTGGAAATGGTAAAATGCCTCGTGAAACAACCAAGAATGACTCAGACACCAGAGCCAATGTGGCTTAGTAAAAACACAACAAAAAATAGATAAGCTGAGGAGTACTTTCCGCTAATAGAGAGTCATTATTTTACAGGCCTGGGCAAAAACCTTTATTTGGGAAAGGGCTTCATTTCCGATAGTCTCAGTGAAGCTGGTAAGTCGTGTTGCTCTGATCCCCTGCCCACAGGGACAACCAGGTGACCCAGACTGGCTAATTTGAGTATTCTCTTCCCCTAGCTACCATAATCATTTCAGAGATGGACATGTGAGTCTAACTAGCGTCTTTTCTGCAAGTGAAAAATACTCAATCATGGAGTTAAATCTTGTTTCACAGGCTGCAATTATGTAAAATCAGAATTGCCAAGCACCACCTTTTTCAGTTACATGGAATAAGTCATCTATAGGAGAAGAAAATCAGGTCCATGAAAGGGAAGCAGACTCTAGAGGTAGCAATAGTAAGGCCCTTCTAGCCACCAGATACAGCCATGCCTTAAGTTAGTCCCGTCTTGGACTTGTCAATTACTTGCGCATCTCCCATGATCCTTTTTGACTTGGATTTCTACCATTTGTCTATAATAATCCTGAATAATACAACTGCCGCACCTGACAAAAGCAAGCTGTTTAAAAATTTTACCTTAAAGCCACACGACTGTCTTAGTCATGATTAAAGTATAAGGTCATCTCTGATCCTCTTTTACCAGAACTTATTTTAAAGATTTTTAAAATAAGTATTTTATGTTTATGAACACATACATGCTTCAGAATATTTCCAAATTTCAAAATCAGCATTGAAAGAAAAACAAATCACAACTCCTTGAACCAGAAGATATCACTGTCAATGTTTTAATGTCCTTCCTTCCAGTTTAGAATCATGTTACCTGGTTTTTAAAGTTGAGAACACCGACTATAGAGCTTGTTCTTACTCAACACTAGCTTGTGTATGATTTCCCACATAATGAAATGCTCTTCAAGTATATGGCTCTTAACAGCTTCACAGTATTTCATTCGGTCTCTCTCCTCCTTGAAACATTTTATCTTGGCTCCTAAAACACCACATTCTTCACTTTTCCTCCTTCCTCACCAACCTCGCTTCTTTCTTATCTCCCTTACCTCTAAATGTTGAAGAAGCTCCAGATTCAGTCTTTAAACTGCTTCTTCCTCTACTCAGATATTTAGGGAATCACATTCTACCTCACAGCCTTCAAAACCATGTGTATACTGACAATTTCCAAATTTGTATCTGCAGCCTGGACCTCTCTGATCTATTTCAGACTCTTATATTCAATGTCTTTTAGACATAGTTATTTGTCTTATACACACCTCAAGTTGGCATATCAAAGACTGATCTGACAATCACCCCAAATAGGCTCCCACTGAAGCCCTCTCTATTTCAGTGAAGGACAATGCCCCATCCTTGTAGTTGCTCAAATCTAGTATCTTCAGAGTCACCCAGCTCTCTTCTTTCTCTCACGTCCCACATCCTGTCCTTATCTGTCATCAGGTTCTGTGGGCTCTACTTTTAAAACATACACAGAATCGGATCATTTCTCACAAACTCACTAGCACTACCCTAGTCCAAGCCACACCATCTCTCACCTGAAACTAATGTTCTTGCTTCTATCCTCCCCCTCCTGTCTAGAACCCATTCAGTTGGGCTGTTATTTCAACTACTCCACCAGAACAGTTCTTATCAAGGCCACCAAAGACTACCATTTTGACAAATTTTATGGTGATTTCTCAATCCTTAATATACTCAGCCGATTGAGAGGCATTTCACTCACTTTCCTTGACAATCTTTCTTTTACCTAAGGGTTACACTTTCTTTTTGTGTCTCTTCTAACTCATTGAGTGCCCCTTTTCAGACTACTTGACAGGTTCCTCCACACTCCCTGACCTAAAATATTGGTGCAATCCATGGCTCAGTTCTCAGATCTCTTCCCTTCATCTCCATTCCCTTAGATGATTTCACCTAATATCATATCTTAAATGCCAATATGCCATTGCCTACTTGATGTCTCTTCCCTAAACTGTGTACTCATCAATGCTACTGCCAACTATTTCTTGAATGAATGAAGGCAGGAACTATGTCCATCTTCATGGTTATACTCAACACCTAAAATAGTGTTTGACACAGTAGTCAATTATTAACTTAAATTAATGAATATTGTTCAACTAAATGCCATTGTGAGAAAATTTAAAAGATAGATGACAGTCATTAGCTTGCTTCAAGTAGTTTTGTAAAACATGCAACCCAGTGGCATAACAGAAGGCAGTTCATTGACATTGTTTTCTAGCTGTACATTGGTGATAATGGTCTGGCTTCTTCCAAACCTGAGAATCAGAGCACCCAAAGGAAATGATAGATTAAATGTCAGTCAGTAAACCCTCTGTTAATTTTTTTTTCTCATTCTCAGGCCATTAGTCATGTTTGAGCAGCAAAAATCTTAGAGACGTATTAAATATCATAGAGTAAAAGAATTCTATGCTGCCAATTCATAGCAAAATCAGGCATAATCTGAGTGAAGGTTAAGGTTGGCACTGTCTTGAAAAATCAAGCAGCTTAAAAAGGACAGATGCAACAAAGAAAAGGGGCCTAGTCTATGTTGCTTTGAACAAGAAAAACAAATAAGTGTTGACACCCCAAATGTCCCAGCCATTTCAGTTTCTCGGACTACAATCCATTAAAAAATAGTTTAATCACAGCGACATGGATGAACTCACAGATACACTGTTGAGTGAAACAAGCCAGACATAGAAGACTGCAGAGGATGCCACAGTCCTTGCCTCCACGAGGAAGGAGGGCCACATGTTTCCATTTAAGTTAAAGTCAAAAAGGGATAGGAGAGTACTTTCAAAAATGATGAAAATGGGTGATGGTTACAGGGGTATACCATCAAAACTCATATTTGTCAAAACTCATTGAAAAAAACTTTGTCAAAACTCATTTAATTGCATACTTAAGAACTTTATTTTTAATAAATTTAAAATATAACTCAATTTAGACAAAAGCGTCCTTCAGTCAGTGTTGTGGAAGAGGAGAAATGATGTAAATATAAACAAATTTCCTTAAAGATCTCTCACAGCTTTTAATAAGCAATCATGTGTACCATATATTTCTAAGAAGAGACTATAGGATAATGTTCCAGACTTAATTGCTCAAGGAACTTTTATTTTCTCATATACACTGACATCTATAAGGCACTACAGTTTCAGAAACCCAGTAGCTTTAGCCTCAGAAAAATTCAAACAAGGGTAACAACTACCACTACAGTCATTGAGAAAACATTCACCTCTAATTTTAAGCAATCACTTTCTAGTGAACCTTCCAGAATGAACTAGTTCTAAAATGTTGTTCCATATAAGGTCCAATTAAGGATTAGAGAAATTCTGCCCAAGATGCTAAATATAGTTTTGGAGTTGTTGATCTTAATTTCTTTCTGTCAGTAATTAGATAGCAAAGCCAGATGTATACTGAAGAACTCTAAGCTTATGGCAAGAAAGCACCATTCATCATCATATAGGCAACACTTATCTGTTCTGTGTAAGATATCCAGCTCACCCGGAGATGTTACCAGGGCATTAAAACACAGCTAAAGATAGTAAGTCATAGGTTGAGCTCCCCAGGAAGCCGACTCTGTGACTGATGTGTGTGCAAGAGATTTGTGTGGGGAGAGCTCTCAGATCAACACCTGCAGGGGAGCAAGAGAAGCTAGACTGGACACAGGGAGATATTCAACTGGGATTTGGCATAACAAAGGCCTCAGTGGATCCCATAGGAGCACTGGAACCAAAGTGATTCAGCCATCAGGCAAGAGGGCCAGCCCTTTATATCCTCACAACAGACCAGTCATTGCATTCTGGCTGCCACTGGGAAGGAGCATGACCACTGGCAAGCTGGCCTCCCTGGCAGAGGGTAGTTTTCACAGAAAGAATGCAGAGCCAGCCACCAATCCTGCCAGCAGCAGGGAGCCCGAGTGCCTCAGCAGTGAAGCAGAAGCTACGTGACGCATCACAGCGTGCACTACACAGCCAACATACACACTTTTCACCAAACTCACAAGAGGCGTCTGCCGAGCAAGAAACCATTCCTACCTACTCTAACTCTCATGCTATTAACTAAGAAGCTCTGTTTGAGAATCAGGAGCCTAGATTGTGCCCCTATTGCTTTGTCCATAACAAGTTCATAAAATTGCAATAAAAACTACAAATAATCTTAGATGATTACCAAAAAAATATTTCCCAGTGTAAACCACATAAGAAACACTGATTAGTTTTGGCATGACTAAAAGCCTAGCTGTTCTTCATGAGAAATAACGGCCTGAGATCATCAGAATCCTCTAAGAGCTATAACAAGAAAATCTATAAAATTTAACCTCAGAAAGTTTTTGAGTAACTTTCTAACACTGGAGTACTTTCTATATCACATTTCTCTTTGCCCTCTGTAATAAAATTAAATTGGTATCCCAATAAACAAAGTAACAAGAAAAAATGAGAGTTTCTAGGTTTTGCCCTGGCTCTTCTTTTTACCAATTAATTCATCATAATTTATGCATATAACAATTCAATCAGAGCACATCTATTGAGGACCTTCCACTATCAGATACCATGCTTCGACACCACATGTGAGGATTTGAATTACATCTGGGTGGATAGCATAATATAGATGTATATTATACTATATCATATCTATATTAAGGGTATAGAGATGAATAAAAGTTCAACATCTAATAGACATTTACACAGATATCATTACAGAGACATTACACATACAACAGCCAATAGAGAAGACAGACATTTACACAGATATCCATCATGCATTCATTCAACAAACATACTTAAGCACTAACTGTGTGCCCAGCTGTTCACAAGATAGACACAGTTGCTGCCTTTATGAGGCTTACAGAGATGTGATGTATTAAAATAGAAGACTGCGGAAGATGCTATAGTCTTTGCCTCCACTGGGAAGGAGGGCTACAGAAAGCTTAGGAACAGTACACTTCGTAAGAATAGCAGCAACTAACATTTACTGAGTGCTTAAAGTGTGCCAGGCACGTATATAAATTTATTTGGCTTTCACATCAATCCTCCAAGGTCTTTTTATTATTAATATTCCCTACTTGTAGACGAGGAGACCAAAACACAGAGAGATAAAGCAGCTTAATCAAGGCCACACAGGCGGTGAGTGGTAGGCCTGAGATCCAGTAGGAGACGACTCTAGAACTGAGCAGGAATTCGCCAGATGGTCACACACAAAAGGAATGGTGAGAGCACTCCAGGCACAGGGAGTACAAGTACAAAGACATAGAAATGGTCAGAAACCCACTGGGGAAGACAGTGTGGTGATTCCGCAAAGACCTAGAAATAAAAATTCCATTTGACCCAGCAATCCCATTACTAGGTATATATCCAAAGGATTATAAATTTATTATAAATTTATTATAAAGACACATGCACACGTATGTTCACTGCGGCACTGTTTACAATAGCAAAGACCTGGAACCAACCCAAATGCCCATTGATGATAGACTGGACAAGGAAAATGTGGCACATATACACCATGGAATACTATGCAGCCATAAAAAATGAGTTCGTGTCCTTTGTAGAGACATGGATGAATCTGGAAACCATGGTTCTCAGCAAACTGACACGAGAACAGAAAATCAAACACTGCATGTTCTCACTTATAGGCCAGTGTTGAACAATGAGAACACATGGACACAGGAAGGGGAGCATCACACACTGGGGTCTGTTGGGGGGGGTCAAGGGAGGTACAGTGGGGGTAGGAAGGTTGGGAAGGGATAACATGGGGAGAAATGCCAGATATAGGTGATGCGGGATGGAGACAGCAAACCACGTTGGCATGTATGCACCTATGCAACAATCCTGCATGATCTGCACATGTACCCCAGAACCTAAAGTGTAATTATATATATATATATATAAACAAACAAACAAAAATATGGTCAGAAACCTGCAACTTCAGTCCGCATATAGGCTGCTTGTGGGAGAGTAACCAGAGACCAGGCCTGAAAAGTGGGGCAAGCAGGGTGCAGGTAGACGAGGGACGGTGTCATGTGCCCCACAAGGAAGGGACTGCAGGAGTGTAGGCATGGAAGTGAGGCCAATTCTGTTATTAAATTATATCAAATAAGAATACCAATTAGAATGAAAGTGGCTGACATTCCTTGAGAACCTCCTATAAGCCAGGCGTGGGCCAAATACTTACACACATTATCTCATTTTAGCTTCACTACAATCTCATGAGGAAGGTGTACCACCATCATCCCATTTTACGAGTGAGAAGACTGAGCTTTAAAGGGAGCAACTAGATGATGCAAGGTTTTACCGTTTGTGAGTTACAGAGCTAGGTTTCAAAACCATGGAACTCTAAGGTGTGTGTTCTCCGCTGCCTGCTCGCCAGTGCACACATTTGACTTGGAGGGGTAGGAGGGTGGCAGGCAGGTCACGGTGGCGGGGAGGGGGGCACTAAGGCACCTGCCCAGGAAACGGATGGCCCAGGCCTCAACCACAGAGGTGTGAGCTGCCAGCTGCAGGAGACGACTTGTGAGAAACACGCATACGGAGGTAGCCTCGGAGACCGACTAGGATCTGGCAGTGAGAATGAAGGAAGAGTCGTGGATAACAGCAGCTGTCTGAAGAGGGGGTGATTCTGCCACACAAGTGAATGGGTAGGAACAAGCACTGAGAGCCAGGCAGGGGGATGGAGAGTGAGGGAAGATGCTGAGGTCAAGGTCTCCTAAGGCTACCATGGAAAGAGCCAATGGGCAGCTGGAGATTTAGGTCTGGAACTGAGAGAAATAATCAGCTATGAAAGTACAGACTTGGCCACAAGCACGTTGAAGGCATGAGAGTGGCTGAATTTATCCAAGGAGAATGTAAAGAACAGAAGGTGCTAGAACTCTAGAAAACCTCAACTATTCAGGAAAGTATTTTCATGCCTAATAGACAGATCAGCCTCCTTTAGAAACCTACTTGGGAAAGGGCTCTCTTTATAGGTAAGGCCAATTGTCATTACCGGTGGGAGGAGAAATAGTTGGTACTGCAAAACCACCTTATTTCCTACCGCAGGTGAGGTTTTGAATTACATCTGGGTGGCATATTTCTGCTGAAGAAAATAAGCCAGTTGAGTGGTATTATCTATTAAATAAATAAAAATAGTGCTAATCATTTATCAGAGTTAACACCACAGATGTGCCTGGCCACCCTGAGCCCACGTGGCCAATGTCAGTAATTCCACCCTGGACACAAACACTGTTGGCTTCGGATGGAGGCACAGGATGCTTACAGCATTCCCAGGACGTACTGTTTTCTAGCCTTATTTATGTTCTCTCTTCACCCTTCAGCCTAAAAAATCATGACAGTGCCCCTTACCTACCTTAACGGGAATCTGCACAAAAGGCCATTTCTCCAGTTTTTCTCTCTCAAAAGCAAAGGAAAACTTCCCAATATTATTATGTAGCAAAAAGGAGGAAAAAAAAAAAAGCCTATTTGGTCCGCCCTCCTGGCTGTTGCTACCTTGCAGCTTATGACACACAGACAGAGGGAGGTCTGATGAAGTGAACGAGGCAGCCAGAGAGCTACTCCATTCCCGTGGAAACCAGGAGTCCCTTGGTGAAAACAGCTCTGCCTACTTTCCGTGCAGTTCTTTTGTGCGACTTTGAAGGGCTTGTGAATGATTTCTAAATGTGTGCCCGCTGAGGCGAGCCGCACAGGGAGGGAGGACCCAGCCAAGCCGTGCCAGAGGAAGCCAACAGGATCCTAGCAGTGCGGGAGCTGGCTCAGCCCTTGCATGCAGTTTTTGAAGTCAGCAAAACAGAAAGCAAATTACTATCATATTATGCTGGTGGAAGAGCAAGAAGAGGGGACTCTACACCAGTTTAATAACTGCGAGAGATGCAGCGAGTCGCAGAATAACAAGTGTGTCTCATGTGTGGACCCTGAAGACAAATGTAAGTTCTCATGCTGCTATATTTTATTGCTGTGTAATTTTCTTTCCGGTCTGAAATCATGCTTGGCCAAAATGTAATCATTTCAATGAGAATTTCTAGTGGGGAAAGTTGTCTGCTAATCTTTACTTAAGACTTTTTTCTTTTCCTTTTATCAACTAAGCAACATTACAGGAACTGAAATTCCTGACAGCAGCTGTGGCAATTCAGCCTAAGAATGGCTGGGAACTGTAACCCATAGTACATTCAATTACTACGGGATTAACACTGGATGTATTTTTAATTGACTTTCTTAATGTAGAATGCATACATCCCTGCTGTTTCTGATTGCATGCTATTTTAATGAGACTGTGGCTAAACTAATACTATCAGCATAACCGACAAAATGAGATCTAGTTAAACAAGATTCCCAGTAGTGACAAAACTTTTCTTCTTTGTCCAGGACATTTGTCTCCCTGAATGCTAAAAAAAAAAAAAAAAAAAAAAAAAAAAAAAGAAAACAAAAAACCCTGCAACCTCTGTGCCAAAAGTTCATTCTGCTTTTTTGTCCTCACTTTGGTGAGAAAATAATAAAACCCAACAGTGGACTCTCCTAAAATTGTGAATGAAGAAAACTTACAGCCACCACAGTTCAGTTCTTTAACTATCATTGTAATAATGGGAGACAAAACTCCAGCCCAAGGAGACCAGCATGTACACCAGCCTCAGTGTTACAGAGCGTGGGGACACCAAGGTGAATGGTGAGCAGAGGTGGTAACGTGTTAGTCCTTCCACACCTCATCTGCTACAAGTTCCGGCATAGACATGGATATTCTTTGTGAAGAAAATACTTCTTTGAGCTCAGCTACGAACTCCTTAATGCAATTAAATGATGACACCAGGCTCTACAGTAATGACTTTAACTCCGGAGAAGCTAACACTTCTGATGCATTTAACTGGACAGTCGACTCTGAAAATCGAACCAACCTTTCCTGTGAAGGGTGCCTCTCACCATCGTGTCTCTCCTTACTTCATCTCCAGGAAAAAAACTGGTCTGCTTTATTGACAGCTGTAGTGATTATTCTAACCATTGCTGGAAACATACTCGTCATCATGGCAGTGTCCCTAGAGAAAAAGCTGCAGAATGCCACCAACTATTTCCTGATGTCACTTGCCATAGCTGATATGCTGCTGGGTTTCCTTGTCATGCCCGTGTCCATGTTAACCATCCTGTATGGTGAGTGGCATTAGTTTCCCAGCTGTACCCACACTGGTAGTAAAGAGCATGTGCATGCCATCAGCAGATGAGATGGGGCCCCGGGGGCAAACTCTAAATAGAAGGCTTTGTATATAGACTAGGGTCTACCATGTTACTTACATTTTCCTCTTAAAATGGGATTTCACATAAAAATCCAACAGCTTATTACCTGTGATCATTGGAGAGTTTTGTGCTTTAAAACACGTACATTTAATGTAGACATTTTTATAAATTGCCCCGATACAGTCATAAAGCAGTAACTTACCCGTCATTCTGAATCTACTTGATTTTTGCCCCTTTATATATTCCAACCAATATTCCAGCCTTCAGGACAGAACAGTTTTTTATCTTTGTCACACAGTTTTCAGCACTTCATGGAGTGGTAAAGCCTTCCCAATTACCTTGGAACATTTGCAGGGAGAACATTAGCGGTGCAGTCGGTTTTATGTTAAAATATGCAGAGTCTCCATTAGAATAAATGAATTTCTCCAGTTTTAATTGTTCCCTGCTCAGAGAAGCTAATTTGGAAATGTGCCTTTGAATTACATCCTCAACTCTTTAAAAATGTACATGCATAAACTCCTCCAGTCTGGTTTGGAGGAGGGTGGGAAGCAAATGGGAAGAGATTAATCTTGCTTTCTTCTCAACAGAGTTTGAAATAGTCAAACCTCTCAGCAAGGGAGCAGAATGTGACCTTCTTTCCAAATTATGAGTAATACAGCCAGACATCTCCTTAAAAGAGGAGACTATTGGGACTGGTGACACAGGCATAAGCAGCAGTCACCCAGGTCTTAGAGACGGTTATGATAGCTATCTTTCAGGGGAAACTTTTTGGCCAAGTCTCAGGGGCTAAGACTAAAAATCAAGCCAGCCCTGGAGAGTGTGAAGAAGGAAGGCGGTACACAAGGGCGAGCAGGCACCAGTTTGCACAAGGCTGGTAATGCTCCGTGCAAGTCCAGCCTCGCTTGACCATTTAAATGCCACACCGGAATGATTTCATTAAATTCGCCTGTTCTTTCCCCGGCGTCGCGGGAAGGTTCTTGCTTCCTAAACCTCCTCCCCTAGGAGGCAAACTCCAGTGGGGGTGGGAGGAGTGACAGCAAGAACCTAAACAGCGGCTGGAGGGTGAGATGACCCGCGGCGCAATCTGCTTGGGGAGCGAGGACGCCCCCTGGCGGTGGCCACTCAGCGCGCAGCCCGTTCCCTCTGGAGCCCCGCCCCTGCCCGGGCTACTCCTCCCGCTACCCCCAGCCCACGGGGCATGGGGCATGGGGCATGGGGCATGGGGCATGGGGCATGGGGCATGGGGCGTGGAATTCTCCCACAAGGAAATGCCCTCTCCTTATCCTGCAGTAGATGTACATACTGAGGCCTGGGCCGCCTCCTTGTAGAGAAAACCCCTCCGGGGGCCAACATCTGTTTCGAACAGAGCTTGGCTTCCCCCATCAGGCGATGCAAAGGAAAAGGCTTTTGTTTCAGCTCAAGCGCTTTGCAAATAATTCGAGTGAATGGTTGTAAATTAGGCTTGTGCCTATGCTCTTTACTTGTCTATCCCTCGTGGCATTTTTGTAGAGAGTATACATTTGTGTTGGAGAGTTTGTTCGGCTTTGTGTGTAATAAGAAAAGTAGACTTTAAAATTTTCCTTCTCACATGCAGACAGATCACAGTATAAGAAACTTCACTGCTTATACTGTGATCAAAACTAATTAAGGTTTACGTAACTGCTTGATTCCCCTCCAAAACACAAAACCAAGACACTTTGCTTATGTCCATAAGGCAGTCTAGTCTTCCTAATACAGCAGGTGACCTGCACTGTCTCTTACATTGGAATTGTCTGGGGAGCTTTGCAAACGCTTTGACATTTGATGTCTACCTCAGCCCCGCCCCGCTCCGCTCCCCACCTCCAGACATGATTTAATTGGGCTGGGTTTGGCATGGGGATCAGGACCTTCTCTAAAGCTCTCCAGATGATTCTGATGTGCAGTCAGGGGTAAGAGCCACCGCCCTAAAGCAGAGGTTCGCAAAGCGCTGTCTCTGGACCAGCAGCATCAGCATCACCCGGGAGCTTGCCAATTCAAATGCAAATTCTACAGCCAGCTCCACACTAACTGCATCAGAGCCTCTGGAGGGAGGTCCAGCAGTGCGTGTTTTAAGAGGTGTGGGAGAGTCTGAGGCTCACTAAAGTTTGAGAAATGCCTCTCTAAAGAAAGCTCAGAGCAAGGACACCGTCCCTTATTTTTCTTCCCCCTTGTCTTCAGCTCTCCCACACATACCCTAAATTTGGGTTTGGCACCCAAAGCCTCATTAGGTCATTATTTTTCATTTTTACAAATAGGCATATTCACAGTCTGAAATTTTAATCATTTAGTCACTTGCACCAATGCAATTTATTGCCATCACTGATGGGACTGGATGGCAAAATGTCCATAAGCATCACTGTATGGGACTGGATGGTTATAATGGCCGAGAGGTGAGACTAACCTTAGGGAAATACAATCCAGGAAAATGTGTGAATAAATCCTGACAGTACGGCAATGAGAGGTGCTACAGAAGAGGAGCCAAAACACATCACAACTTTTGACATAAGTCACTTTAAAAAAAAAATGTTTTGCCAGGTGTAAGGGGGAAGAAAGAGAACCCTCAAAGAGAGACAATCCGAGTTGACCATGCCACACTCCCATGATTCCAGAGGCTAGAACTGTTCAAAGCCTGCATTCATCAGCCAGTGCTAGCTTATCATAATTAAGTACAGTTGTTAGTGGCTTCTTTTTTCAAATACGAAAAATATATTGTGTTGCTCTTTGCTACCACCTGTGCCTGTCCCAGAACTGGAAATTGCCATAGGGTAGGGATCCACATGCCCCGGGAGGCACAAGTTTGCTGACACCAACTTTCTGCCTCATAGGGTACCGGTGGCCTCTGCCCAGCAAGCTTTGTGCGGTCTGGATTTACCTGGATGTGCTCTTCTCCACGGCCTCCATCATGCACCTCTGCGCCATCTCACTGGACCGCTACGTCGCCATCCAGAATCCCATCCACCACAGCCGCTTCAACTCCAGAACGAAGGCATTTCTGAAAATCATTGCTGTTTGGACCATCTCAGTAGGTAAGTGGGAACATATTTCGGAGTCTGTGATTTCTGAAGAGACTTGTTCCATTTTGTTGTACTGAAACCTGACATCCTCAATCTACTGTTTTGGGTGGTGCAAGATATGTTACAACATCGTAATTATCAAATTCACCTTGGGAAAGAAAAATCTGTTTATATCGCTGGTTGACAGCATGAATTTGTATTGCTTTGCACAGGCAGGACTATAAACAGCAGAGCCAAAACGTCAGAAATAACTGTGCTGTTTTCCCTGTTTCTCACTTTCAAGTCCATGACTCTAATTCTTGGGTTTCCCAAACACCTCAACTTTTACAATCACTGGATTTACAGTCAACGAAGGGATGCAGACCACTCCAATAGAGAACATAAAGCCTCTGGGCTCTAGAGAGAGGTACTATGTGCTGCAGCATGGAGGGAAAAGCTGAGGCCAGAGCAGAGTGCCAGAATTTGCTTAGGGGCAAGGCTGCTTTTCAGTCCACCCTAGTGCCTCTATAGACCAGCCTCCTTTTATGATACCACACACCAAAGGATTTCAACTTGCTTCTGTTAGATTATATACATTCATCTCTTGCCAGTACTGATCTTGTGACGTCACATATCCAACATCAGAAAAGCCCAGGTAATGAAAGCTAAGGGGGCAGCTCCCAGGCAGTGAAGTCAATTGTACCTGTCAACCTCGCCAGCTTGGTTGGTAACCAAAGATTCTCTGAGACTCAGTGGAATAATAGTTCCAATAATAAGAGCAAACACAATAATACAGCATCTTGTATTTTTTAGCTCCCATTGTTTACTTTGCTGCTAGCAATGGGAACTAATATGCAATTTGGAGAGTAGGTAGCTCCATCTTACAGATGAGGAAACTGGGATTCAAAAAGCAAAATGAGCTGTGCAAAGCCCCACAGCCAGTGAGTAGCACAGTGAGGATTTTGTTGAATCCTGATGGGAACATCTGATGGAAACACTAACAAATCACACTTGTGTCACTTTCAAATGTTTAAAAAGTCTTAGCTGCTTTCTATTTTAAACTTCCCATTACAGTTTGAGGTAGAAGATTCTATGGTGCTTATTTGATAAACTAGGGAACCAGAGTGCAGAGGTATTGTGGCTTACGGGGTCATATCTTCAACTTGCAGCAGGACTGGGACTCTAAACTTCCAGCACCAAGCCCTGTTCTTTCTGTACCTTCCTTAGGAAACAATTTTTGTTCCTAGAAAATGCTTTCACTTTCTGGGACTGTGTAAGTTGGACTCGTTTTACTAGGAGCCAGAGACTACTAGGGCCAGTAACTACTCAATCCCAATTACACATAAAATGCCCCTGGGGAACATTCTGATTTAATTGCCCAGGGTGGGGCCAGGTGATTCTAAGCAACAGTCACAGTTGAAGACCACTGAGAGGTTTTCAGCGTGGTCGGTGTGGTAAGTAGGAGAATCAAGAATGCTGCAAAGGAAACAAATGAAGCTATTTATTTTTACCCTGATACACTGTCCATAGTTTTACTCTAATATACCGTGCCATTGGTGAGACAAATGCTGGGAAGATCACCCATCCTTTACCCTCAGCCACACTGACTCTCCATCTCATTCAAGCTTCATGATAGCAGCAGTAGTAAGGACAGTTTCTGAGCACTGAGTACAGACCCAGTAGTATACAAAGTACCTTAAAGAAAATGAGCTGCAGAGACCTCAGTTGCACAGGATATCGCTTATAACCAGGAGTTGTTACGGATTAATCTGAGTCCAAAGCCCATGCTTTTTCCACTGCCCAAAAGATAGTCTGCCTCTGGCTCTTTCTGGCTATCACCACAGGAAGCAAGCAGGCTGGAATGGTTGAGGCAGTCCTGGGCAGGGGGTCATCATTCATTCATTGGCCAATCTTTTAATGTGCATCTACTATGTGCTTGGCACTGGATAGACCAAGATGAAAAAGACATGCATTCAAATATCTCTCACAGTAAGGTAGGAGAAGACAAATAAGGAAACAAGAGAAAAAAAATTTACATCAAATCTATCCTAGAAGTCTCTGAGATGTGTGCCCTGAGGAAGGGGCAAGTGGAAAATGTAAAAAGCAAAAAGGCCAATCTAACGAAGGACCTACAGAGACTCAGCATAACTATTCTCTTGAGTTTTCTTCTAGTGTTTCTGTTTTGATTATTTTGTTGCTTTGGGTTTAGTTTGTTTGCTTTGTGTGTGGTTTCTTTTAATTTAGATCTTTAGTGTAGCTGGAATTTTAAAATATGATCCAATTTGTTTTCTTCTACTAGTGACTAAAGCCTTTTTAGACACTATTGACATATTCTCTTCAAGTTATTGATATGTTCACTCTCTTGATAACATTTCTAAATACTGGCTTGCATTCCTCGAATGTTGAGTTCAGATGACAAAGTTGGTTGGTTTGTTATTCTTACAATATTTCCTTTTCTAGCTTTATTAAGTGATAGAGAAGTTTCCATTTGTCTTTTAAGTGTTTAAGTAGAAATTATGTATTTTTGAGAGGTTATGTAGAACTTGGTTCCAAATCTCTCTCATCCTGGTTCCTTTTTAGATAGTATTTTAAGTTACATCTCTAACTTCAATCGTTATTTCATTTATATTTTCTACATCTTCTTGGGTTATTAGCTGCAAACAAATTTTATCTTTTACATTATTCTTTTATCATTAAATGTCCTACTTTAGTGACGCTTCCTGACTTAAAATCTACTTGACTTTTTTTGATTATCATTTTTGGATGTATCTTATCTCATCCTATTACTTTCAAACCTTTGGTGACTTTAAATATAAAGTGTTAGCCTATAAACAGCACATAAATTTTTGTTTTTAATCCAATCTTTGTCTTAGTTGGAGTATTTAGTCCTTTTACATATAATGTTAACTCACATTTGGGTTTAAATCTGTTCTCTTACAATTTGCTTTCTATTTTCCTATTTGTTCTATATTCTAGTTTTCTTTCATTCTTGCCTTCTTTTGGACTAATCAAGAATTGTCCATTCATCATTCTTCTTTATGAGTTTGTTATCTGTTGTTTCAAACTATTTTAGTGATTACAACATTCCATTTTGAACTTAGACTTTAAAACATATTGTTACTTGTAACATTCTCGGATAATGCAAAAATTTTAGAACCTTTAACTCTGTCTACCCCTGTTGTCTTGTGGGTTTTTTCCCCATTTGCTGTATGTCTTTTTTAAACCCATGAGACATTATAGCCATTCTGTTCACTATTTCTCACATATTAGCCCTCTGTTGCTGTTCATTGCTTTCTTCATTTTCATGCTTTTGCCTGGGTTCCTCATTCCTGAAGAAGTTCCTTTAGAATATCATGTAGTTTTTTTCTGTTTTTCTTATTCAAGGCATCTTTATCTTGCTTTCATTTCAAGCACATTTTTGCTCAGTATAGAATTCTAGGCTGACAGTCATCTTTTTTTTCCAGCACTTTCTAGGTAGCAAATTCAACATTTCAAGCTTATATTTTGTTCTTATTTGCAAGAACCCAGCCGTCAGTCTTGTTGTTCCTTCAGAACTATCAACTTTTGCCATGCCCTGCTGCTTCAGAATGTTTTGTCTCTATTTCAGCAACTTTACCATGATATACTTCATTGTGAATTAGTTTTGTTTTTATCCTGCACAGTGTATGTACTGATTCTTAAAACTGTGACTTTGGCCACTTTAAGAAAACTCTTGGCCATGATCTTTTCAAATAGTGATTCTGCCCCCCTTCTCTTTCTTCTTCATATCTGGGTCTTCTGTTTCATGTATGCTAAATTTTTTACCCAAGTTCTTTATAACTCAAACACTTCTACATTTTTATTTTCAGCTTTTAAGTTCAGGGGTACATGTGCAGGATGTGCAGGTTTGTTACCAAGGTAAACACGTGACACTGCGGTGTGCTGCACAGAACAGGTATTAAACCCAGTATCCATTAGCTTTCTTCCTGATGCTCTCCCTCCCCGCACCCACCACAACAGGCCCCAGTGTGTGTTGACATCTGCCATGTGTCCATGTGTTACATTCAGCTCCCACATATTAGTGAGAACATGCAATGTCAAACACTTCTACATTTTCTACATTTTTCTCCTCTTCTTTTAGTTTAGATAGCTTTACTGACTTTTCTTCTGTTATTAGTCCTCTCATCAGCTACTTCTAATCTGCTACAATACCCATCTCTTGTGTTCTTTAGTCCCTACACTTTTAATTATAGATTTTTTTCATCTAATTCTTTATAGATTCCAGGTTTTTAGAATAATTCTACATGTTTTCATCTATTTTCTGAAATATTAATCACAAGGATCTGGATATCTCTTTTCTGGGTTGCGGTTTTTTTTCTCTCTCCATTCTGTCCATTGGTATGCCTGCTATTTTTTTTTTTTGAAATTGAGTACTGTGTATGCCTGGTAATTCTATTTAATAGAACACCGGACACTGGAAGAAAATTTGTGGGTGCTTTGTTGATACTGTCTTTCTCCGGAATGAGGTCTTTTAGTTTTAGCAGCAGTTAAAGCAAGCACAGGTCCCCTTAATCCAATAAGGGATTGAGTTTATTTAGGGCAATATTCTTATAAAACCCTGTCTATTTCCAGTTTGCCTTTACACCTAGGATGTATTTTTTCCCGATCCCAGATGAAAGCCTGATGTGTTCTCCATTGTGAGGAGCTCTAAACTCCAATTTTTTTTTTACTTTTTAAAATAAACTTTACTTTGAAAGAATTTTAGATTTACAGAAAAATTGCAAAGATACCCCAGACAATTTCTGCATACCCTTTACCCAGTTTCCTCAAATGCTAACAATTTCATATACGACGGTACCACACTTGTCAAAACCAAGAAATTAACATCAATACATTACTATTATCTAAACTGTAAATGTTACCACTCTTTCTCTACTAGTATCCTTTATCTGTTCCAGGATCTAATCCAGGACACTTCATTGCATTTAACATGAGAATTTTTTTTATTATTTTAAGTCCTGGGATACATGTGCAGAACGTGCAAGTTTGTTACATAGGTATACAGGTGCCATGGTGGTTTGCTGCACCCATCAACCCATCATCTACATTAGGTATTTCTCCTAATGCTATCCCTTCCCTAGTCCCCCACCCCCGACAGGCCCTGGTATGTGATGTTCCCCTCCCCTCATTGTTCAACTCCCACATGAGCGAGAACATGCCATGTTCAGTTTTCTGTTCCTGTGTTAGTTTGCTGAGAATGATGGTTTCCAGCTTCATCCACGTCCCTGGACAAGACATGAACTCATCCTTTTTTACAGCTGCATAGTATTCCATGGTGTATATGTGCCACATTTTCTTTATCTAGTCTATCATTAATGGGCATTTGGGTTTTTTATATCCTCAACATCGTAAAACTACTGATAACTCTCTTTAGCTACTCAGTCTCTCAATCTGTTCCTCTAAAAAACTGGCAAGTGCCTGAGTAGAAAGGTAGCTCATATCATTATCTTACTTTGTTGTTCTTCTCTTCACTCCAGAATCTTAACTTTTCACATCCTGGCTACCTTGGTACCCTCTCACCAATTGCTTTATATCTCCCTGACCCCAAGACAGGTTTGGGACCTTGAATTCTGTTTTATGTGGTACTAATATTACTCCATCTTTTTTGTTTGAATGTCCCCAGGCTATTTTCTCATCTTTTCATTTTTAATATGTTTTGTAGCTTTGCTTTATGTGCATTTTCACAAGTAATGTATGGATGGATTTATTTTTAACAAAATCTGTTAGTCTTTGCCTTTTTAATATTGAAATGTGACCTGCCCACATTTGTGACAATCAACATCAGTTTTAGCCCTTCCATTTATATTTATATTTTAATAGTTCATTTTTTAAATGAACTACTTCATTTAGTGACTTGCACAATGTCTTCATTTCCTTTATCCATCCCAGTTAGTTATTTGGATTGTTATGGAGATCTGCAATGGCTCTCATTATGACAGTCCCATTCCAAATCATCACACTGATATTTCTATTAACATATCTAAAATAATCCCATTATTTCCTCATTACCCTGAGTCCCAATTCACAGGTTTTCCGATAATTTTGAAATAACCTAGTGGCAGAGCAGATCTTTTAAAGCAAGTCAAAAATGCAGAAGCCATAAAGAAAAGTATGTAAACTGTTTTATAAGTTTGATATGGCTAAAATCAATATAAGCAAAGTTAAACAAAAAATATTCGCAATGTATATGTCTGGCAGACCAAGGGTTAATAATCTTAAAATACAAATAGTGACTTATTTATAAAGAGAAAAGGGAAACAGTCTAACAAGGAGAGAATAAGCCAACTAAAATTTCAGGCAATTCATAGAAACGTAACTTGAAATGGACAATAAACTTATTAAACATGTTTAGCCTCTTTAACAGTCATGGCAATATAATCTAGAACAACACAGTAACATTTTTCACTTATCCAGTTGGCAAAATGAAGTTAGGGAAAACACCCAGTGCTGTCCTGGATATGGCAACACATGCACTCTCTCAAAATCCTGCTTGTAGAAATGTGAATTATTTGTTCTCAAGTAATCCAGCAAAAGCTATTAAAACTTGACCTACCAATTCCACTTGAGAGAACCTATTCTATAGAAAAACATAAGTACATGTAATGATCTTTAATGCAGCAATTTCTTCGGAATGGAAGAAGTGAAAAGGTTGGATTATGTTTAGAAATGTTGCTTTTCTCTAAATTATAGAATATTTTTAACATCTTAAAAATATTGAGACTGTGTTTCCATTTATCCAGTTTCCCTTTCCATGGTTTTATTTATCCAGTTAACCAGTCTGAAATTGTTAAATGGAAAATTCAAGAAATAGACAATCTGAAAGTTTTAAATTGCCCACCATACCAAGTAGATTGGTAAACTCTCCCTCCATGCTGCCTCGTATTGCCCAGAATGTGAATTCTCCCTCTGTCCAGCATATCCACACCGCAGATGCCATCCACCTCTGAGTCACTTGGTAGCCGTCTCCGTTATCAGAACTGCCATGGCATCACAGTGCTTGTAGTCAAATAATCTTTATTTTACTCAATCATTTACTAATCCTTTAATTCTTACTGCTACTGATCTCTTACTGTGCCTTATTTATAAATTAAGTTTTATCACAGGTATGCATGTGCAGGAAAAAACAGTCTATATAAAGTTTAGTATCCTTGGTTACAGGAATGTACTGGGGGTCTTGGAATGCATGGCACTCAGATAAGGGGGGACCACTGTATTTGATATTCAAGTGAGGGAATGTTCATGATGTTAAATTCAAAAGCAAGTTTTGGGGTGGTAAGTGTGATACGAGCTCATCCTG
>PVKV010004741.1:39179-123973 GCA_004027835.1 Alouatta palliata
CACACACACACACACACACACACACACACACACACACACACACACACACACACACACACACACACACACACACACACACACACACACACACACACACACGGGCTGAGAATGTCAAAAGACTTCACACTTATCAAGATGATGAAATTAGAAAGGCAGGATTGACACCTTTGCCCTTACACATTTCTATGTGTTTTTGTCACAGATATTTTTATTCCAAAGTGTTTTAGGTGATCCAGAATGGAGCTGTTACACCTGCAACACGGGTCAAAGGCAGCTTCTTGGATGAGGCGGCCAACTTCCAAAGTGAGCAAGGATCTGACACATTTTCACCTCAGTAACCACATCACAGATTAACCAAGTTTTCCCTGCACTCAGGACTCCTGAGACTCACTCCTGCTTTTCCCTTGCTCACAATTATCAGTGTGGTCACTTCCCTGCTTGCCAAAGATTCCATCTAATTCTGAGGAAAAGGAACATAATTCCAAATCAATTGTATTTTCTGTGTAGGAGTTTGAGTAAAGCAGCAATGACAGGAGATTGAAGCATTGGATTAAGAATAATCCTGGGGGGTAGGGAGGGAATGATCCTGGCATTCTCTACGGATTTCATTTTCCCTTCATAAACCTACTTCCCATGATCAGCCCTAACTAACTTCACTTCAACTTATAAAATGAGCAAATCCTTTCCTCATTTTGGATGTTTCTTTTCTCATAATGTACCCTTCATGATGTATTTTTTTTCCATATCCCAGTGCCATGAGAAAAAATAGAAGCTACTTTATTTTTTGTCTTAACAAAGATATATCTCTGAAAAGGTGAAAATGACTATTTTCACATTGTCATATTCTGACAGGCAACCAAAGATACCACTTTAAATTCCTTTTCCAGACGTTATTTCGTTTCAGAAATATATTTGCAGTTTATGGGGTAATTTTGAAATACCATCAGTCTAAATTGATTTTTTCCCCTCAAGGATAAACATGACTATGTATTTTCTGCGTTATTACATTTGTAACGGGAGGAAAGGCAAACTGCGTTACATTTATTTGGGGCCATTCCCTTCCAGCTGTGACACCTTGTGTAGAATCTTAAACTGAAGGCTGAGGTCACTGGACCTAACCTCTTGCCTTCATGCAGGTCAAATACCTATCTTCCTAGACAGTGCAGATGTTTAAGGAAACTTTGAAGGAAAATGATAGATCTCACTGTAGTTTTGTGTGTACTTAGTATACAGGTGTTTTAGCATCTTTTGATGTTTACCAGCATACAGTTTGTTTTCTATGATTGGCTGTTCATGGATTTTACTGTAGAACTTGGTAAATCTAAGCAAAATATCTGGAGCCACACTATCTGGATTTGAATCCTGGCCGTCTGTGACCTTGGGCAAGTTACTCAACCTCTGTGTCTCGGGTTCCTGGTGGTAAAATAGAGATGGTAGCAGTACCTATACCAAAGTTTCTGTTTGCATGATGGATCTCCCTTGGATTCTGTTTCATGTGCTAATGCCATGTGAGAAAAGAAAATAGATGCTACTTTATTTTCTGTCTTTATGAGGCTAAAGATTGAGTAAATGTAATGCTTGTCGTGTAAGTGTTATATAAGTTTAACATAATTTGAACTCTCATCTATAAAGTTCTTGGTTTTTCCTAATTGGTAAATTAGGGGATTAAGCGCTTTGTGTTATTACAGCTTACCTGTGTATTCCCAATCTGTTACTTGTCACTTGACATTACTTATGTTTTTTTCCACATGGATTTTAATAGTCTCATTTATAAATGTTCCTTTCTCTCTCGTGGCTTCTAAATTTTGAATCATTACTACAAATGTCTTTACCACTACAAAGTTAAATATTTTCTCCCATTACTTTTATGGTTCTGTTTTATAAATTTCAGTATTTGAACCATTTAGAATTTAACCTGTGATCTAATTTTCTCTTTCTCTGCATGGCCAGAGCATCATTTGTTTCCCCATTGATTTCTTTTTTTTTTTTTTTTTTTTTCCCACAAATAAACCTTTTTATTTGCCACTATTGTAAGTCTGAACTTTAAACAGATTCTTGGACTGGTGGTTCATATCCATCAGCTCATTCAACTTTAGCACCTGTCTCGTCCCCAGTAGCTTTTCCAGAACTACTGCCTTCACCATGAAGCTCCATGAGTTTTCCCAATTCAAACTTGGGCTTCTTCAGCATTTTTACTTTTCTAACGAAAACATCATGGAGAGGATAAATAGATTGGCAAGCCTTTTCTATGTCTTTTCCAATGCTGTCTGGAACCAATTTATTGACCACTTCTTTCAAGTCATTTGTCTGCACCTCTCGGGTCATGATTTCCATCATCTTCTTCCGGATTTGGCGGACCTGTTGGTGCTGAGCATAAGAGGTGTTCCGTATCTGATTGTTGCGTTTTTTAGTAAAATCAACACAGAACAGACGAAGCAAGTAACCATCGGTAGTCTTGACATCAACATGAGCTTCAATCATTGTCTGCCATTTTTTGACCATGGAACACATTTTGTCACGAGTAAGATCCATACCTTGGAAGTTAGTCAGGCAGTTTTTGCCCTGAACATCTTGGGTAATCAGCTTGAATTTCCTAAATGCAACTTCATCATTCTGTAAATCAGCAAGACTAACTTCAAACACTCGACCCTTGAGGCCATCAGATGCAATTTTGGTTCCTTGGGTCCTGGTGACTAGTGTCTTTCCAATATTTCTTATATTGAACATAGCGGGTGCTTTCACATCATACCAATCTTTCTTAGAAAATGGATCAACCACTTTCTTCTTGGCTCCCTTTTTGCCGCCTTTCGTTAGGCGCTTGTTCTTGCCAACCGCCATGCTGCTGCTCAGAGAGCCGAAAGGCTCCCCATTGATTTCATAGGCACCTTTGTCATCTCCTGAATCTCCATGTGTATTTACGTATGTTTATTGACTATTTCTACTGATCTATTCATTCCCCAGAGCATACTTTTAATTAAGGTGTTTTTTATTGTCTCAGATTTAGCACTTTCTCATTTTTATTTATTTTTTTAAATTCCCTGACCATTTTCATTTGCCTATGGGTTTTAAAAATCAGCCTCTAATTCCCCAGAAACTACTATATTTGGAATTGCATATAACTTTATATACCTACTTTCTAGACCTTTTAGCTGGCATACGTTTTGTACTTTGTCTTATTTTTTATTTCATTTTTATGAGCAACTTCAAATTCTATATGGAATGAGGTGAATGTATATAAGCAAATTTAACTGTATAAAATCTAAGCATTTAGGTTGAAAAAATAGCATGCTCATTTAGGTCCAAGAGGAATGATAGCAAAATGTTTTCCTATGATGCCATATCTTCTGGAAAAAAAAAATGCTTGAAAAATTAAATAAATCAATCAACTGGGTAAACCAGGCCCAAAACCAGATGGTGTTCTGTCAGGCTTTACACTGGAGGATATTCCCAGCCCCACTGCCTGAAACAAACTATCTGAGGAATCCACTTGAGATTGTCTCTCCTGGGACCCTCCAGGTTTATGCCCAGCTCCTTTTGCGGCTGTTAGTCAGCCTAAGAAGTACATGTCAGAGACTATTCAGGTAACTGGGACAGAAAGGGCTTTGGGTTACCTGTTCTAGCTTCTACTTCTGGGAGAACATATTGTAAGTTAGCATCTACCAGAATACAAAAGGAAACTTGAGTTAGTCTAAGTCTCCTTTGGTTTCTCTGTCTTTTCACTTTCTCTCCTGGGGGGGGAGAAGTGAAATTGCCTACATTTGCTACATCTTTATTTTTGCCCCTGCCATGCTACATTACCCTCCCCAGAGGTCTGGGGAGAGATCCAGGCACCACCCCAGCCTGCAGGTGAGTGGGTTGGCATCCAGGAAGAGAGATGCTCACACCCACGTTGAGACAAAGTGCTGCTGTCTCTCGAGTATGGCAGGGCTGGAGAGTGGTCAAGTGGCCAACCATGTCTGTCACTGCCCTGGGAAACGGTCTGCAGGGACACCAGTTGGCCCACCCCTTCTCTTGTCCCTGAGTGCAGTGACCCTTCCCCTGCTCTTCCCATAGACGCAGGAGAATTTAGGGACATCTCCTTGCCTGGCCAGTTCATCTCACACATAGAAGCACAATGTGGTAAAATATCACAAAAACCTCTGCTCTTGAAAGACATGTCCTTGGTTGTCCTTCAGGACTTTAGCCCATGGGTAAGAAGTCATTTAATGACCCACGCAGCTGAGAGCCTGCCAGAGTGGCAGCTGACTTCTCTCTGCATGGCATGCTCAATAAAACAGCACTTAGCACAGCATAGATCTCCATGGCCACAGGAAACTGGTGAGAATAATTAAGAATGATCAAGTCATAAGGAAGAAGTGCATTTTATTTATTTATTTAGACAGAGTCTCACTCCATCGTGCAGGCTGGAGTGCAGTGGCACCATCTGGGCTCACTCCAACCTCCACCTCCAGGTTTCACGTGATTCACCTGCCTCAGCCTCCCAAGTAGCTGGGATTACAGGTGCCCACCAACAAACCTAATTTTTGTATTTTTAGTAGAGATGAGGTTTCACCATGTTGGTCAAGCTGGTCTCAATCGCCTGACCTCAGGCGATCCGCCCTCCTTGGCCTCCCAAATTGCGGGGATTACAGGTGTGAGCCACCATGCCCAGACAGGGTGCTTTATTCTTTGTTAGTCTGCTGATTTGGCCTGGCTTGTGGACTATGAATTTTATTCTTTTGCTCAATATTCTAAGAGGAAGAGAAGGGACAGGGGACTTGTGTTGCTTCTGGCTATTTAAATCAGAGAAATAACATCTGCAGGCTACCCCCTTCATGCCCACCCCCTGCCCTTGGGCTGCATCAGGAACCTATATGCTCTTGAGGCTTCCACTCTCTCCAAATCATCCCTTCTGGGCTAAAAGGTAGGAATCATCACCATGCCAGGAGCTAAGATGGATCCTCTGATCCATTTATCAGCAGCATCCTCTGTGTCCTAGTAACCAGCTCCTTCATTGGCCTAACCAAATCCCAACCTGGATGGCTCCGATAAACCAGCCTTTACTGTTGCTACACTCAAGTAATTCAGACCTGGAGAAAATTCCACTCTGAACTGGGCACACCACCTATCTATGGTTTTCAACCTCAACTAGACCCTCTTCTTCATTGCTAGCAGTCCTTTAATTTGTTCTTGGTGGGTTTTTTGTTGTTGTTGATACCAGGTCTCACTTGGTCACCTAGGCTGGAATGCAGGGGTGTGATCATGGCTCACTGCAGCCTCAGCCTCCTAGGCTCAAGCCATTCTCCCACCTCAACCTCCCAAGTAGCTGGGACTACAGGTGCCCATCACCACGCCTGGTGAATTTTTGTATTTTTGGTAGAGATGGGCTTTCAATGTGTTGCCCAGGCTGCTCTCGAACTCCTGGGCTCAAGCCTCTTCAAGTGCTGGGATTATAGGCATGAGCCACTGTGCCAGCTAGTGAATGTTTTCAGATTTTTCTATTTAGGGCCTCTTTACAGCCTTGGATTGCCACTCTCTAAGGCAGACAACCATGTTCCATTCTTCTCCAAGGAAAGACCATCATGCACAATAGCTTTCTTCTACTCCCACCTTTCAATTGTACCCCTGATCTTCTGTACTTCCTGTCTCTCCTTCCTGTCCTTCCCAAGAATTTGATTTCTCTCCATCTCTCTCCAACTTATGTTAATTTCCCCAGGAGTTTACCCTTGCTTTTTCCATTTTGTCATCTCTCATTCATGTCTCAAAGCACCATTGACTGCAGCCTCCTTCCCTTTCATGCATCTTGTCAAGGTCACAAAGGCCTTTTGCATTTCCAATTGAATCCAGAAGACTTTCTATTTCAATAATGTACTCAGGTAATACACAAATACATTCTCAACATGAAAGAGTCAAACAGCTCAGGGAACTTATCCTTTATCCCTCTCTGCCTCTCTAGATCAGCACCCACAGCTGTTGCATCAACCTTGAACTAAGCTGTTCCTCCCCAGTGCAGAGCATAGGCAGGAGAGGAACACTGCCAAACAAAGCTCCCTCAGATTTCAGCCCTTGGAGAATGCCCCTCAATTCCCATCCACAAGTACATCCTTTGATTCTGCATGTCATGCAGTATCCTCAAAACACTGCTGACATTTGCTGCAGTTTCTTCTATTTGTTTTTGTTCTTTCTTCAAGTTGTTTTCCTCCAAACCAGATCCCATCTGCTGTCTTCCAGAAATTCTAACATCATTTAAAATATACTAATAAAATGACATTTTCTTTTCATGAATTCTGATTTTTTTCTAATTCTTTTGTATCATTAAATAGAATTTTAGGAGTGAGGAAGTATAAACCTGTGCTCAGATACTGTCTTAATCCACAAAAACAAAATCGTACGTGTATATGTACACACATACCTATGCACACACTCATCTACCGTTACTCTTTAATGCAATTTTTTATTCTGTGGATTGATGCCTTCACATCTGTCTTCTTCCTAAGCTCCTCCCCACTCCCCGGATCTTCTTCCTCTGTGGCTTTTGCCAACTCCTTTTTTTCTCTTTCTTAAATGGTAACATCCTCCAGAGACCCATTCTCCACCTTTTCACTTTTTATTCTTGCTTCTGCTTGGTCCTTTCCTTTTCATGGATTCAGCCGTTAGAACACTGACTAACTGCTTAATCTACATCATAGCAAGCAGTGCTTCCCAGGGACTCAACTCCCTGCATCCAACTACCTGATGAACACTTCTAGCCAGAAGTCCCCCAGAAACCTCAGCCTTCTCAGGTCAAAAGCTCTACTCATTGTCCACCTGTTTCTTCTTCTGAAGGCTGTCTTAGAATGTAACATCAGCACCTACTCAGCCATTAGACTCCTGAATTCCTCACCTCCACATGCAAGCAGTTGAGTGGTCCTTTTGTTTTTACTGCCTCACTGTTCCCTAGATCAGTTTTCTCCTTCCAGTCAGCCCTCATCATCTCTCTGGTGCTACTGCAAACATTTTCCTGTCCAGACAGGGTTGCTGCTCACATTCTCTACTTTGCCACTGAAGTGAGCCATATGAAACCACATGAAACACAGGTTTAACTAAATCACTGTCCTGATTGAAACTCTCAAGTGTGTCTTTTGCCCCATTTAGTACAGATCCTTAAATAAAAGGCATAAAGTCCCCATAAAAATACAGCCCTGGTCCACACCTCTATTTCATCTCTTACTGTATATCGCCTCATGTCATTTCACTCCCATACTTTCATTTTTAATCTTCTGTTTGAAAAGCTCTCTCATCCTCTTGCCTAGCTACCTTCTACTTTCCTATGATTTTGACATCACCTCTTCTAGGAAGCCTTCACATTTCCCTTCCTTCTAGAGATTAGGTATTTGCGCTTCTTCTGTTCTTCCATAACCCCTCTACATCTCTATCTTTTCACATATTCAGCTATAATCATCAGTTTATTCCCCTATGAGGTCACAGATTTTCAGAGAGCAAGGAATGGAAAGCAAAGCAGAAAATATACTTCATCCTGAGTACAAACTATGTAATAGAAAATGCCTAGCCAGGTATGCCTGCATACAAAAAGTTCTGGAGTCTGACACTGCAGGCACTTCAAAAAATATTTTTTGTTTCCTTCTGCCATCAAAAACTATTTTTAGATTGCTTTCCCTATACAGTACTTTAAATAAAAGCCTAAACCTTTATATAAGAATAAACTACCTTTGTCTACTTAATACCACCATGTTGTAATTATAAAGTCCTCAGTAGTAAGATCTGTTTAAAAAGAGAGCAAGAGAGCTGTTGAGCTGTTGGTTTATTTTGTTTTGAATTTCTCCTCAACCCCCGCCCCCCACAAAGCTGGTGAGCTTTAGTTTCAGATTTTGAGATTTGGAAAGTGTGCAAGAATTGTTCTCATCTAAGCCAAGTTCTGCCATACTGGAATACACATATCATCTCAGGGCAGTTTTTTTGTCCTTTAAATTGGATGCTTTTGGAAAATACATTTAAGAAGGGGTATAACGTATCTTCTAGAGGCCTCATGGGTCTCACCATAATGGCTACTCCTTAGTGGAGTCCCCACATTCCACAGTCCAGGCATCAACTTGTCAAGTTTAGATTACTATCTTTTCCCCTTCATCCAGATATGATTGCACTCTGGAAAGTTGACCTATATGACTCTAATTCCAATAAACTCATTTATTTTAAATGACTATAATAGGAACCCATTTTCCTGGATCCTTTCACCTGCAAGGAGACACCTTCTTGATAAGGGACTCATCTCAGCTGGTCATATTAAATGGCAATGCAAAGTTAGTAAGGGTCTACAGTGGATAAGGGACTATACAAGTATGTGGGGACACAGTGAGGATTCAGTGAACATACAGCATCTAGCAAAAAGGTTTGACAGATACACTCTCATGAACTTTTGTTAAAACTATGAATCAGAATACAAGCACACAGCAAATGGCTTACAATTGAATGGAGAAATTGCTAGCTATGAGAAAATGGAATCTGCCATTATAATAATAATGCAGAGAACTGTGGCAAAAATTGGGGATCAGAAATCATTGTGTCAAGAGGGAGATGTTTGAGTTAGACCTTGAAGAATGGGCAGAATTTCAACAGTGGAAATGGAGAATAGGCCAGAACTTTTAAAGAAGATAGAATGATATGGAAGAAAGACATTATGATATGGCTTGATAAGCAAAAGATTGAGATATATGAACTTAGATGTTCTTTAAAGGATATTTTTATAACTCTGTAACATTGATGAATCACCATTTTCCACTCTAGGGATATTTGTGATTAGATAAGCAAGATCAGTTTTCTAAAATCAGAACATCTTCTCCCCTGGAAAGAATGCTGAAGACTTTTTAGCTGTTGTACTCATCTTTTTCATTATCTCTTTTCAATCATCAAAATTGTCTGTTACAACATACATTAGTATTACAGTTCCAAAATTAGCACCTGCTTTCTCTAGTTGTGCTGTGGGTTAGTATTTGTTTTGGTTTACTTTCAGAGAGCCACTTGGAGTCCTAGACGAACATGAACAAGGGAGCTATGTTTTTAATCAGAAACGTTTTCAAAACCTTTCTTCTGAAGAGTCACTTCTAGGAGGATTTCCGTAGGTGAACATTTTCATCCATTTCATGATGATCCTCCTTGGCTCTCATTTCAGCCAGCATTTTTCTGACCTTTCCTCACATTTTAGGGCCCTGTGTAAGGGTCTGTAATAGCTTTTGTTTTAACCAGGAGGAGCTGATAAACATGAAGTATAGTGGCACTTTAAAAAGTGATGTCGGCCGGGCGCGGTGGCTCACACCTGTAATCCCAGCACTTTGGGAGGCCGAGGCGGGTGGATCACGAGGTCAAGAGATCGAGACCATCCTGGTCAACGTGGTGAAACCCCGTCTCTACTAAAAATACAAAAATTAGCTGGGCGTGGTGGCGTGCACCTGTAGTCCCAGCTACTCAGGAGGCTGGGGCAGGAGAATTGCTTGAACCCAGGAGGCGGAGGTTGCGGTGAGCCGAGATCACGCCATTGCACTCCAGCCTGGGCAACAAGAGCGAAACTCCGTCTCAAAAAAAAAAAAAAAAAAAAAAAAAAAAAAGTGATGTCTTCAAAGTCAATTATCTGCTGTCTTTTAAAATTAATTATTAATAACTGACTTCATGAGTTAGGACCATTAGCTATGGTGAGACGTAAAGATGAACAAAATCTTTTTGCTCAGTTTTTATTAGCATGTGTCAGAAAGAACCTTTACGGTAACAATCATGAATGCTTGCCATTCTCTTTGCTTTTTAAAAACATCTTTAAAAATGGGAATTGATTTTTCTCCAACCTTTCCCTATTTTTTGTGGGGGTGGATCCACAATTCCTTTTCATATTTCAAACTTTTTAAAATCCCAAATGAACAGCAATAAAGGTCTATTAAGAGTGGCCACATTTACAGGTTATATTCCCACATTAATTGTGTAATTAATTCCCGTTTTATTCAAGGAAACCACTCAGGTTATACATTTAATAAGGAACTTTTGGAGATGGCCCAGTTGTTACAAAAAAATCAACGGTCTGTCTACTCAGGGGTGTTCTTTATTTTTCTAATAGACCAATTAATCCATCTGTCTTTGATAAGGGCAGTTGGGTATTAAATTTGTTTCATTTGATAGAAGATACTCAATCCTGTCTGGAATAAAGAGAGTTGATCCTCATTTATTGGCTGTGCTTCCAGCATGTGTGGTTTCATGTCTACTATTTCCACCTTAGGCAGAGGCTTCCAAAATCCCCAACCACACACCTGTGGCTTCTTCACTCAAAAGAAAAGAGGTTCCTTTTATATTTCTGAGTTACTCTAACTCTCCAACACATTTCCTATACCAGTCTGAAAGAATTCTACTATGGCTCTAACCATTCTGTTCAGGCATCAGGATTCCTAATGTGTATGGAGCCATTTTGTGTTAGATGCCAGGGAGGGCAAGACACCAATCTTGCCCTTCCATGGTTTGCATGCGTTTTAACAGACATGCTTCCTAGATAGACTGTAAGACAGTAACCATGCATTAGTGTTCCTGACCCACATGGGAGAGAATACATGTACATATACCATAAATAGGAAATCTATTATATTGGTTGAAGGAATGTGTGAATTAATGAGAACAGAAGGAAGGGGAAAAGAAACAAAAGAGGAATAGGGAAATAGAAGGAAGAAACATGGTTCCCTGAGAGACCCTGTGGTTTTATCTGATAGCAAAGTCATTTTTAAACCAGGATGCCGGCCTGTGTTCGCCTTTTTACACACAGGACCTTACTTGGCAAAGTATAGCAAATGAGTTTAGATGATCATTCCTATAGTAGCTTTTTCAATATTTTCAGATTTGCTGTCTGTTTCCATGGAAATAGTTTTGGCAAGGCTAGTTGTAGACAGAAGCTAAGAATAAGAGACATACCATGAGAATTTCCCATTCCAATTGTCAGGCAAAAGCTGAAAGTCGCACTTTTGTCTTTTCAATAACTTGGTGCTTTAAACTCAGCAGGAGAGAGTTTTATTAATTCCAGCAAGAAATATTTTCATTATATTAATGAGGTTTCATTTTTGACTGTTTACATTTCTCATAAAAGTGAAAGCAGTTATGAGAACAGTGCTAATAAAGAACTTTCCTCAGGGGAATGAACGTCTTTTAGATTCTGGTTTTGGCCTTCAGAACTGCCCCCCAGCCCTTTCCACAGTGAACTTTCTAACCCAGCACTTGCTCACTTGCCCAATTTTTGGGATATTTGAATGAAAGACAAGAATATGACAGAACAGTAAAAGTGAAATGACTGAACTGTGAAAGTGAAATGTTTCTGAACATCCAGAGTAACCATTCTCAGACCAGTTTGAAAGTAAAATAGATGCAAAAATAACCACATAACTAAAGGTCATTTCACCTTTGAGAATTTGCCTTGTGAAGGCTAACTATTACAGGAAAAATCAGAAAACAATGGCAGCACCTAAGAATTACTGAGAAATGCTTATTCTCAGGGCCCATTCCCAGAGAATCCTAGTAGGAACTAATGGGAAGCCCCAAAATTGGGACACTCTGAGAAGCACTGCCTAAACTATCAGTTTAGGGTTTCAGCGGACTTTTAATATCTACTCATGAATTGTACTGCATGTACACTTCTTTATATGTTAGGGCTTTTGTACATAGACATGCAAGATATTAAACTAAGATGCAAGGTATTAAACCATTGTTTTCATGTATCCTTTTTTTGCACATACTCTTGTTAATGTTAGCTCTTCCATTAGTAGTATACAGAGTGGAAAAATACACCACGCAATAGAGCATGCTAGATTTTTAGCCTCTCAAGGACAGGGGCTGTGTCTTAATTGTCTTTGAGTTTTCACCACTAGCAAAACAGGTGCTTAATAAGCATGAAAACTGGCCATTAATAACCAATTCTGATTTCCTTAAGCAGGTGCACATCACTGATTCTTTATAATTTCCTCTCACATTATCTTTGATTGAAAGTCTACAAAGTGTAGTTTTCATTCCAAATTGGTCAGAGTAAAAAAGTACCTTCTCACATTTGAAAGAACACCATGGTTTTTTAAAGATATCATTGTCCATTAATAAGATATTTATCAGAATTTAAAGAAGAAAAATAAAAGATACAACTCATTTCCCTGGTGCTCTTCTGAAATAGTGCATAAAATCATGTCTTATGTGGGATTTGTCTAGAATTAAATTACACTTTCATAATCCTTTCCAGCTCTATTATTCCATTTTCTACTGTTGGGTTTCAACACCTAAAATTGTCAGCAAGCCTCTGAACAAAGATGCTTTTGTTCTGTTGGCACGAGATTCTACTTCCAAATCTCCCCATGACCCACAGAGCCATACTCAGAGCCAGCTGGGTGTCAAAAATGCAGAGAAAGATACCGAAACCTCTTACTGGCCTGACCAATACATGCAGCATTATCTGCAGCTCATGTCTCTGTGTGCCTACCTGATGAGTTTACTTACTAACACTGTATTTTGAAATTGGGCTGGTTCTTGGCGTAATAAGCTAAATCACAGACCCTATTGAAAGAGTAATGCTAAATAATGTAATTTCAGATTTATTTATTTTCTTTTTCCGTTATGGATGAGTATAGGGTAGAAAACTGATTAGTTAGCAGCCTGATCAGTGGCTCAGCACCCCACAATAATTCAGCAATAAAATTCTACCAAGAGGACTGATGGACCAAAAGAGGTTGTTTTTTTTAATCCAGTCTCTTGCTTCAAGTAAAATTGAATAGATAATCATAAAAGGAGGCAAAGTTTTCATTACTGATTTCACTTTTTCAGGTCAAAATTGACCCACTGAATTTATGGGCTTGGAATAGCTTTTTCACAATGATGGAATAAGACATCTGAATCAGGTTGCATTTACATTTCCACGTTAAGCTTCCAGCATGTGCCAAAGTCCAATGACTGATAAGTTCAAGTAATTCTCGTAGTGTCAGAAGGGATAATGGGTTTGGTTAATTTAGTACAAGTAAACTAGCATCCTTTTGAAGTTGTGTTTTCCAGCACCAGGCTCATGCAGGCATGTCTATACTACATGGTAATGCAGAGTTTGAGGCTAGATGAGACATTGCACTGGCATCATGGAATGAGCAGAGGATTAAGACTTAGGTGACCTTGGCTACTGTCTGGCTTTTGTCAGGATGTGGGCTATATGCCTCCATTTTTTCCCTTGTTAAAAGAGCTTCAACTACTAGATTCCTAAGCTAATTTCAAACTACATAATCTTAAATAAATTGAATCTTGAAATATTGGAGTTAAAGAAGAATATTTAGTAAGATCCCAAGCAAAACTCACTATGGAATTTCTTTAGCTTATAACTTCTTCAAAGCCCCGGCTTAGCTCTAACATCACTAATCATAGCCCAATTTAGACATAATAAATCTGCATAACAAAAAAAGCATATAATAGATACAACTCTAGAATAAAGAAACGCTATTCTGAAACTCCATAGTTATTTTGCACAATAGATAGTTACTAATAGAGATACAAGGTATTAAACCAATGTTTTCACATATCCTTTTTTTTCCTAAAAACCTGAATTAACAATAAAGCCACAGTAATAAAAATGTTTGTTTTTTTAAAATTATTTATTTATTTTACTTTACGTGCATACTATATCTGGCATTTCTCCCCATGTTATCCCTCCCCACCCTCCACTCCCTCCCTACCTCCCATTGTCTCTCCCCTACCCCCCCACCAACAACTGTTCCCTGTGTGTGATGCTCCTCTCCCCGAGTCCATGTGTTCTCGTTCAACACCCACCTATGAGTGAGAACATACGGTGCTTGGCTTTCTGTTCTTGGGTCAGTTCGCTGGCACAACTGTTTTCATATTTTGTCTGCCACATACAACTCATCTTAGCAAAGTTGCAATGATATCATATACTGTTTTAAGTTCTGATACATTCACATAACATTGTATTGTCAATGTATTTCCATTTTTCTACATGGGCTTTGTAATGACTTTGATGCCTATTAGTTATTCTCTCATACCGATATACCATAATCTGTTTACTATTCTTCCAATTCTGTTTCTAATCCTGACCATGAAAAATAAAGTAGCATATTTAAGACAGTAGTTTGGCATTTGATCTGATTTATTTTATTCTACTCCTATAGTAGTCTGTATCTGTCCTTTTAGTTTCACTTCCCTGTAATTATCTCAGGTATGTTTACTTAGACCCCGATAATTTCTTTACTTTCTTTTAAAAAATTCTTTATATATGTGACCAATTTCAAATTCACATTTTTAAAAGTCACATATAAATGCATATATGCAGTAAAATATAGAGAATTTGCCATATTAACTATTTGTAAGTATAACAATTTAATGGGATAAATTAAATTCACAATTTCATGCTACCATCACCACTGTTTCCAAGTTTTTTCACCTTCCCAAACAGAAACTCTGTAACCATTAAGCAGTAATCCCCAGTCCTTCCAACCCAACTCCCTGGTAACCTCCAATCTGCTGTCTCAATTTATCCATTCTAGATTTTTTATATGGAATTAAACATTTGTCCTCTTTCTATCTGGGTTATTTCGCTTTCCATACTGTTTTCAGGGTCTGTGTTACAGCACATACCAGAACTTCATTTTCTATGGCTAAATAATATTTCATTGTATGTATGTACCTCATTTTGTTTATTGATTCATCTGTTGATTGGGTATGTGGATTGTTTCTGCTTTTGGACTATTCTGAAAATGTTACAATTCAGAGCACTGGTATATTAATAACTGAGTCCCTGTTTTTAATTCTTTGGGGTATATACCTAGGAGAATTACTGGGTTATATGACAGTTGTGTTGTTAAATTTTTGATTAACTATCAGACTGTTTTGTATAGCATCTGCGTAATTTTACACTCCCACTATCAATGTGCAAGGGTTCTGATTTCTCCAAGTCCTCAACAATATTTTCCTTGTGTTTATTATAGCCATCATAGTATGTGAGAAGTGGTATCTCACCGTGATTTTGATTTGCATTTCCCTAACAAGTACGGATGTCAATCATTTCATGTGCTTACTGGTCATTTGTATATCTTCTTTGAAGAAATCTCTATTCAAATTCTTTGCCCATTTTTTAAATTGGGTTGTTTTATCTTTTTGTTGAGTTTTAGAAATTCCTTATGTTCTGGATATTAAACCCTTATCAAATATATGACTTGCAAATTTCTCACTCTGTAGGTTGTCTTTTCACTGTCTTAGTAATATCCTTTGATGCACAAAGGTTTTTAATAATGATGAAGTCCAGTTTATCTATTTTTCTTTTTTGCTTGTGCTTTTGGTGATGGATCTACTTCAATCACTTTATATTCCTTTAATCTAATTTCCCTTTTTAGTCTCTTCAGATTCCTCAAAGCTACTTTATCACCATGAATTCAGTAATTGCATATTATTTAATAATGTATCTGGGAATTTTAAAAGATTTTCATGAAGTTTTATTTTTCTAACACTTAAAAATATTTTAATAAACATTGAATTTGTATGCCAATAGTAGCAGTAAGTAACTTTTGTTCCACATTTAGAAATGGCAATATGTAAGTAGCTGGTGAATATAGACTATAGTTTATAGAGAACATTGAGATGCTTCAAGGATGAAAAACTGCCCTAGACTTCCTTGGAAAATTGCCCAAGACAAATAATGGAAATGCTGTATAGAGGATAAAATAGGAACTCAGTTGAATCTAGGGAATTTCATATATACTCCCTGTGAGTAGGTTCTTTCAAAGAACCATGTTTAACAGTAAAAATGATACATCTATAAGAGTGCTAATTCCCTAATTTTGAAGAAAGAAAATTGAGCAATGATATTTTGTGGAAATAATAGACACAGTTAATATACAATTCCTTGAGCTGGAGTTTGCTTTTGGTCATATGAATAGCCCCCTCAAATCTATGAACTTCTGAATAGTTTTGTTCTTGGCAATTGCCTTTATCCTCAACTACCTTATACAAATGTTAAATCTCAATACCAAGCTGTCAGAGCTTAGCTTTCCACTTCATCTTCAGATTGTATTTCCAGCCTTATAGCAGCCTTCAGTAATTCCATTCATCTTGACCCTCTGACCCAGGTCTGGCAGCTTTGCACATCCAGAGATACTGAGCTTTCAGATTATTTAAATGTTATATGCTTCCTGAAGTCTGACCTTTCTAGGGAAAAGGTATTCCCATAGCTTCTGAAAGATGGAAAGAAAAATGTTTGAAAATAGAAAGTGAACTTCCATTAATGGTCAATTAAATTCACATTATTATCTAGATTTCCAATTAACTAAGGAAACCAGCAATTTAACAATTAACTCTCACTTTGCAGTGGTGCTGGGACAACTGATGAACCGTTCTATTTCCTGCCTTATAATCTCGGTACTTAGTACTTCACTCAGGATAAAAAGTTAACAGATTTCAGGAAATCCTTTGATAACTGATGTTTATATGGTTTATTATCCCTTCTTAGATTCTTTATTCTCTTTTAAAAAAATCTATCTCAAATCATAGATGTCAGATAAAGGCAGGTTTTGGATTTTATTCTAGTTGCAGGCTAAAACATTATCTTGCCAGTTTCATGGTTGCTGGCAGAAGACATGAGACTCTTGGGTCAGATATACACCACAGTACAATAGCCAGAATATCACCATTTTCTTGCAGTGGTTGCCAGAGTCCCAGTTTTCACAGGGTGATGCAGAGGGCCACGTGGCAACTACAGACAGTGGATTGTATTACAGGAAAGAAAACTGAGCTTAACAAACCTAAATCTTCATAATGAGCAGGAAGCAAACCTGAACTTTGCTCCAGATGAAGACACTATCTCTATCTTGAAAGATTATTCACTATTCAAAAATCCTTGGAGAGAGATTCTGGATAAATTAGTAACTCAGATTCCCATGCAGAATTGGCTCCTACTAGTTTTAGATATTACATACATATATGCACCAAGCTATCTCATAATATTGCTGCAAATTCATAGTAAATGGTGGAACAAGACAGATTCAAATTGAAAATAATCCCTTTTCTGAAATGCTCTTAACTTGTCAAGATACTGGGGATGACCTTCATTTTCCATGACGAAGGAAGTCAGTCAGCATCAGCCTTTAAATGTAAATGTTTGGCACCTAGTATATAGTAGGTATTTTAACGGTAACTTATCGCTAGGTGAGGGTCACCAACCAGTTTTATTTTGAGGTTTCTCTGTCTTATTTCTGGACTTAAACTTGTATCACTTGGAGAGTTCTTTACAGATAGGTACATGCCTTATTTCCTTCAAGACTTTGCCCAAATGTCTGTTTCTCAGTGAGGCTTATCCTGATTCGCCCACAGAAATCATGTTCTTTCCCATCTATTCTCAATCTAGTTTACCAAGCTTTATCTCCCTCAATTATCACCTTTTTTTTTTTTTTTTTTTGAAATGAAGGTTTGCTCTTGTCACCCAGGCTGTAGTGCAGTGAGTGGCACAATCTCAACTCACTGCAACCTCCGCCCCCCAGGTCAAGTGATTCTCCTGCCTCAGCCTCCCAGGCAGCTGGGATTACAGTCACCCACCACCATGTCCAGCCAATTTTTGTATTTTTAGTAGAGACAGGGTTTCACCATGTTGGCCAGGTTGGTCCAGAACTCCTGATCTCAGGTGATCCACCCACCTCAGCCTCCCAAAGTTCTGGGATTACAGGCGTGAGCCACCACGCCCGGCCTACTTATCACCTTCTGATATGTCATGTAATGCATTTATGTTTATTTTCAGTTCCTCTTGCTGAAAATGTAAATTCCATGAGGGTAAATTTTATACTTAGCTAACTCAATAAGTATGTGTTAAATGAATTAGGATGGGAAAACTTAAGTTTCATAGAGACTAAGTACCTAGTCAGAATTCCATAACAGGGCAAGGCTAGGACTCAAAGCCAGGTCCTCGTGACTTCAAGTGCATTACTATTTTCACTGTGCAACACTTACATTCCTCAGTAGCTCTCTACCCTAAGGCTTGAGCTGATTGTACAGGCCCTCAGACAGTATAGGCTAGCTCTGCAGAGGGGCTCAGAGACCCTAGGACAGGAAGCCAGCAGAGAAGGGAGGAACCATGAGGCCAGGCTGAGGCTGAAAGGCGAGTCAGTTTTCTCAGTAAGCCTACCAGGAAGCTGATTGCTTAATCTAACTGAATCCGTGTGGGCCTGCCTCCTGGGTTAATAGCACAGATGCATTGCTCCGAATCCTATAAATGGGAATTGTCAGAAGGCTAATCTCTCCAAGCCAGGACTGCAGATAGTAATAGACACTTTATAGGGAATTTTAATCTACAAAGCAATTTATGAAACTCACAAATTAATCCTCTTATTCCCAGGATGTGGGCAAGATAAAGATAGCAGAACTTGAAAATAATGAAATATGTGAAAGAAATACAGCAAGAAGTCTGAGATGGCTGAAGAGAACCCAGAAAAGCTTACCTCATCTCAAGCACCCAGTGTTCCCATCACTACCAACAACTTGTAGGACCACTTCAACTCTAGTGTCTGTACATGTTCTATCAGTGAGAAATGCTGTTGAGTATCCTACATGTGCGATTTCTCTCCAAATAGCACAGACCTTGTAATATTTAAATGACCCCAAAAATCATCTTTTCTTGAATCATATAAAGTGGCTGTCCAATAGAGTAGCCACTAGCCATGTATATTGCCATTTCATTTTTATCAATTTAAAATTAACATTCGACTCCTTTCACACCAGCCACATTTTCAGTGGTCAGTAGACACATATGCCTGGTGGCTAGTGCACGGGGCAGTACAGACCCCTCCATCACAGAAAGTTCCAGTGGGCCGGGCGCGGTGGCTCACGCCTGTAATCCCAGCACTTTGGGAGGCCGAGGCGGGTGGATCACGAGGTCAAGAGATCGAGACCATCCTGGTCAACATGGTGAAACCCTGTCTCTACTAAAAAAATACAAAAATTAGCTGGGCATGGTGGCGCGTGCCTGTAGTCCCAGCTACTCGGGGGGGCTGAGGCAGGAGAATTGCTGGAATCCAGGAGGCGGAGGTTGCGGTGAGCCGAGATCGCGCCATTGCACTCCAGCCTGGGTAACAAGGGCGAAACTCCATCTCAAAAAAAAAAAAAAAAGAAAAAGAAACTTCCAGTGGACATTGCTGCTCCAGGTACAGCCCGGGTGACTCGGGGCTGGTTTAGGTCAGCATCTTTCCCCAGTAGAGCCAGGATCGTTTTGTATTGCAGTCTGTTGCTAGAACTTAAGGCTGATGTCTTTTACCTTGCCTCTTTTCCCTTGATGAACTTTGAGCCACTGCTTCATCTTGTCCTGCCCTTCTAAGCATGTAATACTTGGTTTTTGTTATATACTCACTGACCTTAAATCTCCAGCGGCTGAGCCTCTATCCTCCCTATCACTTGCAGTCTTCTTTCTCAGCTAGCTGAAACATGAAGTTTAAGACAATCTACCTGCTGTTATCTCATCATTTGAGATATCGTTAAATTAATCCTCTATATTTAAAGATGCAGAGCATGATCAGTGATCATACCAGGAAGTAGATGAGGAAAGGTGGCAAAATATTTCCTAGGGTGACTCAGCAAGATCCGGAGGAAGGAAAATTAGGTTTGACATGAATGGTTAACCCATAGGCAGTAAAGCTAATGTTAACATCTGCTGGGGTTTTAGACACATATTTTAAGAGCATGTGAAATATACCTATAGTCAATATGAGGTTATACTTGGTAAATTTAAAGACAAAATGATCTTCCAACTAAAAAAAAAAAAAAAAACCTCTTTACAAATATAGTAGAGAAAGCAAGAAGCTTTATTATTAATTAAACATTAAACTAGAATGTGATACACATCACAGGGAATCCACTGAGCGACTGCAAAGACAAATCTCACTCTTTTATACAGACACTCTTTTATGCCAGATGCATCCTATTACATAGGTATTCTCTAGATAAACAACTAGCCAGTCCTCAAATAAGAGGACTTGGCAGCACCATGTGTCTCACATAGTTCATCCTAAATATACCTGGTAATTGGGGTGACCATCTGTGTTAGCTAATTAGTGTCATATAAAGAGAAAAACAAATTTCTCACATCTTAATGACAAGAAGTAGTTCTGCAACTTGGAGGAAGAGGCTCCTCAGACATTTAGGCTCCTACCTTCTTACTGAAGCTGCAAGAGAGGAGTGTTGTCTCCTTTATGACAGAGAGATGGCTCCTTGTCCTAGAAAAAAGACACTCCTGGCTTGTAAGACCTGCGAGGGGCTTTTAAAATGTTTTTCATCTCAAGGAGCCAAAGAAAAAATTTATAATTACAAGGGTTTTTTTTTTTTTTTTTTTTTTTTTTAAGTTCAGGAGTACCTGTGCTGTTTTGTCACACAGGTAAACTTGTGTCATGGCAGTTTGTTGTACAGATTATTTCATCACCCAGGTATTAAGCCTAGTACCCATTAGTTATTTTTCCTGATCATCTAACTTCCTTCCATGCCCCACCCTCCAACAGGCCCCAGTGTGTGTTGTTCCCCCATGTGTCCATGTGGTCGCATCATTTAGCTCCCACTTCTATGTGAGAACATGTATTTGGTTTAGTTTGCTAAGGATAATGGCTTCCAGGTTCCATCCATGTCCCTGCAAAGGACATGATCTTGTTCTTATGACTGCATCATATTCCATGTTATATATGTACCATATTTTCTTTATCCATTCTATCATTGATAGGCATTTAGGTTGATGCCATGTCTTTGCTATTGTGAACAGTGCTGCAATGAACATATGTGTTCATGTGTCTTTATAATAGAATGATTTATATTCCTTTGGCAATATACCCAGTAATGGGATTGCTGGGTCAAACGGTATTTCTGCCTCTAGGTCTTTCAGTAACTACCACACTGACTTTCACAATGCTTGAACTAAATTACACTCCCAACAACAGTGTATAAGCATTCCTTTTTCTCCACAACCTCAGCAGCCTGTTATTTTTTCACTTCTTAATAACTACCATTGTGACTGGCGTGAAATGGTATCTCATTGTGGTTTTGATTTTCAAATGATCAGTGATGTTGAGCTTTTTTCTCATGTGATTGTCTTTTTTTTTTTTTTCCCTTCATTTTGAGAGGGTCTCACTGTGTTGCCCAGGCTGGAGTACAGTGGCAGCTTACTGCAGAGCTCACTACAGCCTTGAACTCCTGGGCTCAAGCAATCCTCCTGCCTCAGCCCCCTAAGTAGTTTAAGTAGCTGGGTCTACAAGCGCACTCCACCATGCTCAGCTAATTTTTTTTTTATAGAGATGAGGTGCTGCTATGTTGCCCAGAGTGGTCCTGAACTCCTGGGCTCAACCTATCCTTCCACCTTAGCCTCCCAAAGTGCTGAAATGTATAGGTATGAGCTACTACATCAGGCCAATTTTAAGTTTACAAAGGAAAATGCTCTAAAAGAAGGGAACTTCTCTTTTTATTCTTTTATTGTTTAAGCATCAGAGCTATCACACTGAATTATCTTATTTTTAAAAGTGAGAATTAAGCCGTTTATTTTTCATGTATATTTGCCCTTATAATCTTTATAAGAAATTAAGAGTTTTGTGGCTGGCATAGTGGCTCACACCTGTAATCCCAGCATTTTGGAAGGCCAAGGCGGGTGGATCACGAGGTCAGGAATTCAAGACCAACCTGACCAACATGGTGAAACCTTGTCTCTACTAAAAACACAAAAATTAGCTGGGCGTGGTGGCACGTGCCTATAATTCCAGCTACTCGAGAGGCTGAGGCAGGAGAATCGCTTGAACCCAGGAGGCAGAGGTTGCAGGGAGCCGAGATCACGCCATTGTACTCCAGCCTGGGCAACAGAGCGAAACTCCATCTCAAAAAAAAAAAAAAAAAAAAAAGTTTTGTATAACCATTTATAGTTTCACCTTTTTGAGTAATTGTTGAGAAAATAAGTCTTAATTAAAAGAGTCAAAATTGTAGTTTATTTCAGAGAAATTTTTATTCTCAAATGCACATGGTAACTAGTGTTATTCCAGAAAGAGTATCAGTGAGTAGAGGTCCTTGGGGTATCTTCAGGATTAAATTGAAATGTTTTACAATTAGTCATTTCCATCGTTTACGCAGAAATGACTGATAAGTTCCTGGAAACAGTCTAAGTATTTTAATTATCCCCCAATAATTTTATACCATTGTAGAACAAATACCATTTTATAGGTAATGCAAATAGGTAGTGCAAATAATTAAAATAGGTATTTTAATTATCCAATAATTTTATACCATTGTAGAACAAATACCATGTTATAGGTAGTGCAAGCAGTATCTTCTACATGTTTTGACAATGGTGGCATTCAAAAAAACTTTTATTATGTGAACCAGATATATCACAAGCTATTTATTATCAACTAGAGGGCACTTCTAGAGTTAACTGACCCAACATAAATTTTAAGTTGTCTCAAATAGCTCATTTAGCAGAAGCCACTAACAAATGTGATTTCTAGCCAGTTTTGGTTTTCCTGTTTCGCTTTTCTGTTTCTGGAGTTTCTTATTCAGGGGGAGGGTCTCTATGTTCCCCAAAGTCACCTTTTATCTATCCCAAAATGGATTATACAATACCTTCCCCAACCTGGCTAATTTTATTTTTTCTGTTTTTGTTTTATTAAACTTGATAGCAAAATATAGATTCCCTAATAATACATTCATTTGCATAGAACAGGCCATATGTTACACAGTTCTTAACTTTGCACTCCTGGATTGTGACACCTACCAGACAGTAGGTCCTTAGTGGTGGATGTGACGTATATTAAAAACACTTTAAAAGGAATTACTTGCTTTGAGTCTATCTCCTCTAATGTACAATATACTTAAGCTGATTGGTTCAAAACCACATACGCATTTCCTATATGCTGTGTACTGACTACTGGGCTTAAGAACACTTACAGAAGGGCCGGGCGCGGTGGCTCATGCCTGTAATCCCAGCACTTTGGGAGGTCGAGGCGGGTGGATCACAAGGTCAAGAGATTGAGACCATCCTGGCCAACATGATGAAACCCCGTCTCTACTAAAAATACAAAAAATTAGCTGAGCGTGGTGGCACACGCCTGTAATCCCAGCTGCTCAGGAGGCTGAGGCAGGAGAATTGCTCAAACCCAGGAGGCGGAAGTTGCAGTGAGCCGAGATTGCGCCACTGCACTCCAGTCTGGCGCCTGACGACGGAACAGTCTCCAAAAAAAAAAAAAAAACAACTCATATCTGGTTCTCTATTTTACACACTTGGATCGAGGTTGTTGAGGTCCATGGCTAATTTCTTATGTAAGAAATTATCGGGATCCTGGACCACAGGCCCAGAAACTAAAAGACGATACAAAGCAGAATCTATTTCTGTCTTACAGACAAACAAGGAGCTTGTCTCCATGTGCATCCAATATTCCTCATTATCTAGAGTTCTTTTGCAATATACAGAAGCATGACAAAACCAAAACTGACTTCAGTTTGGGAGTTATTGATCCACAAAGTTTTGGCAATAACGATTAGTTAAGCCACAGAAGGGCCCTCCTCTTGGAAATTGTAAGATAGGCCAAAATGATCTCTTCCAACTCTTAGGAGTGCCATTTTCCCGATTCCAAACACTAATTTCTCTGAAATAAGCCACTCCTCAAAACTTCCCTCCTGACAGAACCTCTATTTGGTCAAAAGTATTAGTTGATAAACCTTATAGGTTCTGTTATTGCCTCCGCGGAAATGTTTGCATTTTAAACAGAAGCCAGTAAGTTCAAAATGCTTGATAGAGCCAAAGAAACAAATCTGTGATAGGAAACCAGGAAGGTGAGGGAACCAATCTAAGAACAGGCCTTTCCAGTGTCTCCTAAACGATATCCCAGAAGCAACTTTACTCCTTTGCCCACAGCTGGTTCCACTCAGAAAAGAAATTGGGTTGGTATTTCTTGTTGCTGGGTCATGTCTGAAGGTAATGAAAATTGATAACGGCTTTGAGGATAAGGGAAGTAAAATGTCTGCAATCTAAAAATGTGTGAGAAGAAAGCTGCTAACCAATGAATCTTTAGGAGAAAAAAGTAAATCACTTTTGCACATCACCCCAAGTTTTCAAACATCAGAAATACTAACACAATAGAAATGTCTTATTTCTTCTCCTCTTGCCTCTGAGCTTTTCTCCTCATTCCCCTCTGAACCTAGCTGCATTCATTTTATAATTTCAGTTCAATTTCGTACCAGCTATTATGAGATAACTAGAATCTTTTAAAAGAATAAATTTATATTTTCCCACTTAGTCAGCTTTCCATTCCTGCCTACAACAAAAACATCTGGTGAGTCTAATTTTAACTAATCAACCTTTTCAGTATGGTGATTAAGAGACATATATCTGAATTTGCATTTCATTTGTGGAAATTCTGCCTGGGAGCCATTCATTTTTCACCAAGCTCCCTGTGCTTTTCATTACTCCCTCCCTCAACTTTCCCTGTGGTCAACCTGCTTGAGTAAGCAGCTCTGTTTCACTCGTCTGAAGCTCTGCAATGTAAAACCATTAGCAAATCTTAATAATAGCAACCCATCAAACTTCATTATTTCAGTAATGAAATCTGTCAAGGTCAGCCACTGATAGCTGTTAATGGCCACTTTGTTGATAAATCTGGGTAACTGCAGTAATATTCATTTTAAGCAAATAAAATATGTTCCGATTAAGAATTCATTCTGCCCAGTTGGAATCCAATTAAGCCAGCTTCTGGATGGAGGCTCACCCAGGGTTTCTCCACTTAAGGAATACATTCACAGTTGAAGTTTGACTTTTTTTCAATAAAGCTCTTCTCTATCCTTGAAAGAGATAAAACTTTGTCTTCAATCCAAAAGAACGTAAGGGTGATTGTTCTGCAATCCTCCCTTGCCACAGACTTAACTCCTGACCCTGACACAAACACATGCACACCGACCTGGCCATCCGCTTACCCTATCTGAGGCTATGGTTTTGCTTAATGTTAACCTAACTTGTTCGTGATTAGCAATGGAGATCTTTTCTTATGTCAATCTATGTAGTTATTATGGAAGTTTCCATGTGGTATGTAGCAACAGAAATTAGATTCTAGGTTTGGATTAGAAGTCTAGGCAAGTATGACCTTCAAAATATTTACCAACCTGTACAGCACAGACACCGAGTTGAACAAACACAGGCCTCGGCACCAGGGCTGGGGCGCACTGGGCCAGGAGGTAGGCCTTAAGCTGTGGGTTGAGAATTCTGAGAATTCCTTGAGAAGTGTAAATAGAAGACTAAGTAAGGGCTGGGGGAACTTCAGGGCTCTGAGCAGAGGCTATTGATTTGAGTATAGAAGGAGTTTGAATTTTAACAACCAATATGGCCATAAAAATGATACTGGCTAAAAAGAGCCTTGAGAACACGAATTTCAACTGTTCTCTAGCTGTGAACTTAATTAGTATTTATAGGATGGGGATGATATGCCAAGCATAAAGCTGCCACTTGCTATACCCAGGAAAAAGCAGGAGGCACAATCTTCACCTCTATCAGTCCATTCTGCATTGTCATAAAGAAATACCTGACTGAGGCTGGGTAATTTATAAAGAAAAGAGATTTAATCAGATCACAGTTGTGCAGGCTGTACAGGAAGCGTAGCAGCTTCTGGGGAGGCCTCAGAAAACTTTCAATCATGGGAGAAGGGGAAGAAGGGCACGAATTATGTGTCGCAGAGTGGGAGGAAGGCGAGGGAGGAGCCACACACTTGTAAACAGCCAGATCTCCTGAGAACTCCCTGATGAAACAGCACGAGGTGGATGGTGCTGAAACATCAGAAACCACCCCTGTGATCCAATCACCTCCCACCCACCCCACCTCCACATTGGGGATTACAATCAGATAGGAGATTTCTGCAGGGAAACAGATCCAAACCGTATCAACCCTCAGACCTTTTAATCATAGTGAGAGAATAAAATATGGAAATAAAAATATAATTTTAAGCTGATGAAGTAGTATGGATGACAGGACGTAGTGCCATGATAGTAATAATGGGGCCTGCTTGGAGAAGGTGTTTGAAGAATGCTTTGCTGACCATTTTTATCTCAGCTGAAACTTGAAGACTGAGCAGAATGAGCCATGATAGCCTTTTGAGCACTTGGACAAATTAGAGTTCTCTTCAACAGAAGACTTCAAATATCTGATTATTTGGGAAAGAGAGATCCCTGCAAACACCAAGTTGTATTTTGTCCATTTTCAACATGTTGAGTATCGTTTCTTTCAAAAAAGAGATAAAGTAGTTTTGCAAAAACAATTCTCGAGCCTTAATATTGACAAAAAGGGTAAAGTGATGCCAAATTCTTCACTGCAGATGAAAGTAATTAAAATTGCTGTTTCTTGTAGGGATCAAGAATTTGAATGTCTTAGTGACTCATGATTTTTCAGTCAATTGTAAGATCAGGGTTTATGGCACATCTGCCCTGCTTTTCTCAGACCTGCACCTTGCCATTCTGATTCTGAGATGGGTAGTGCCCAGCTCACCAAATAGCCCACCATCAGCCAAGCCAGAACCCCGAATATCATCCTTGCCATCTTCCTCGCCTCCCATATTTAGTCCATGGCTACTGCTATCACTTCTGCCATCTCAATATCTCTTAAACTCATTCTTCCTTCCTCATCCTTTCTGCTCAGTCTCAGTTTAGGACTTGATCTTTTGACATGCATACTACTAGATTATTTTAACCGATCTGATTTATTCCCATTTCCAGCTCACATTCATGCCAGTGCCAGACTAATTTCTAAAACCCAAATATGATCAGGTCTCTCGCCTGTCTAAAGTATTGGATTTGCTCTATCTCATTCCGTAGGCATAAAACATGACAGGCAAAACCCATCAAGAGTTATTCGCTGCCTTCCACTCACACCCTCTGTATTACCTGCAATTCCTTGTGGCACTTTGGTCTCACCACCGTTCCCCAACTTCCAAGCACTTCCTGCCACACCTCCTCCCACTACTCTTCATCCTCCAAGGCAGCTCAGTACTCTTTCCTTCCTGGAGTCACCTGTCCTGAGAGCTGTCTGAGTGAAGGGCCGTCAGACTCAGGTACCTGTTTTCCAAGCAGCTCTGCTCGGATATATTTTATGTATATCCAATCAGTATGTCTAAAACCGAATCAACACCTTCCCCCCAAAACTTGCTTTGCTGAGTTCTCAGGCTCCACTGAGAGGTACCACTCTTACAAAGCTCAACTCTTCAGCCTTGGTTTTCTTCCTTGCACCTTCCCCCAAACAATCACTAAGTCGTGCTGATGCTGCCTGCCACTATCTTAGGAGTCCCCCGCTTCTGTCCCCAGTGGCACTATTTGTCATTTCTCATTTCTCACCTTGCTTACTGCAGCAGCCTCCTTACTGGGCTAGTTTCCCCCTAATCCAGCCACCGCACAGCCAAGTCATCATCTGAAACATCTCCATTCTCTGCTGAAAGTCATTTAGCAGCTTCCCATTGCCCTCAGGGTAGAGGTAAATCTTCTCCAAATGGCTTGCAAGGCCCTTCAAGATATGGCTTCTGCCTACGTCTCCAGGCTTCTCTCCCTCAAGGATCCTTACCTCATATCAAATTACTTTCAGTTCTTAAATGTGCTGTGCTTTTTTGCCTCTGGGGCATTTATCTCATTTGTCTGGATAAGCCCTTCATGGTTTTGAGGCCTCCGCTATCACTTTCTACAGAAAGGTTGTTTGATTAGTTCTCAAATTCAAGTGAAATGCCCCTCCCTACTTACTATGGTCTGAATGCGTCTCCCCAAAATTCACCGGTAGAAATGTAATCACCAATGTGATTATGTGTTTGGAGGTGAGTCCTTTGAGAGGTGGTTAAATCATGAAAGGAGAGCTCTCAGGAATGAGAGTACAGCCGTTATCTAAGGGGCCCTACAGAGCAGCCTTGGCCTTTCCACCCTACGAGGATGCAGTGAGCAGGTACCAATTATGAAATGGGCAAACTGCCCTCACTAGACACTGAATCTACTGGTGCCTTCATCTTAGACTTCTCAGCCTGGAGAACCGTGGGCAAGGAATTTCTGTTATTTACAAGCCACCCAGGCTGTGGCAGTTCATTCTAGCAGCCTGAATGAAGATGCTGGCACTCCTCTCAGTACCTTGCACTGCCCTCATCCTCATATGGAATTATAGATGCTTCCTACTCAACTGAGCTCCATGATTACAGGGACTGTTATCATACCCCTGCTATCATGTGGTTTCGGACAAGTTTGTTTAGCATTGTGCCTGGCACTTACTAGATATTCACTAAGCATTTGCCAGATGAATAGATATGTTGTGTAATTAGATGATAAACCTCTTAACCTAATCTGCAAATCCTTCATGAAGGACTTTCATCCCAGGATGCAAGTACATACATAAGAGTGAGTCATCCTACTAGATGACACAAATGGCCTATTCAGCCTAGTATTTTTTTTTTTTAACTAAGAGAGTTAAAGCCTGCTGGAGAAGGATTTGCTGACCTTCATTTCCACAAACTTTAAGGTACAAGACTCATATCCATTTAGAAGACCTGCATCCCAAGGGATAGCCAAGCTTCACATTCATTGAAAAGGCTCTTCCTCAAAACTCTGCTGCATTTTCTACCTCTTGAATTTCATAAACTTGCAGTGTATGAAGAAACACTTCTTTACGTTTTTCTTCACACTTGCTTGGTTCAGAAAAATTAAAGTTAAGTAATTAGGTTTATTGAAGTGTCATTAAAAAGATAAAACATTGTACCTAGGTATTTGCATTTATTTCAAATCCTTTGTAAATGGTACATTAGTTTGATTATAAACCTATGAGGGATTGTTTTGCTTTTTATTGTAATGCATTTTTAGAAATTTAAATTGTATACTCTTACAAAAGAGATGAGAGCATACTGTCAGGGACAAAGATGTACTTGAATCTTCTCCACCCACTGTCTAGAGCACTCTTTTCTAAGATAAACATATAACCAGAGATGAAGCAAGGCAAGGGATTGCTTTGTTCTATGTGTTCTGTCCCCAACCCACACTGGGTCTCTGATCTTATTTAGGAATGTTAAAGAACGTACCAGTCAGGAGGAAGGCGTAAGGAGGGGACAATGATAGCCAGAGGAAAAACCATTTGCACCAATGCCCAAAGCTGTTTCTGACTTTTGGCACCTTTACTTTCGGAGACCCCACCCATATCACATATTATACATAGTATGCCACATTAAATGTCACTATATATACTCTACTATCAGCTGATCTGGCTAGTGGACATGTTATGTTTTAGATATTTAATTTTTTTGTTTTTGTTTTTGAGAAGGAGTCTTGCTCTGTTGCCAGGCTGGAGTGCAGTAGCACGATCTCAGCTCACCGCAGCCTCCGCTCCCTGCCCCCACCCAAGGTTCAACAATTCTCCTGCCTCAGCCTCCCAAGTAGCTGGGACTACCAGTACGCACCACCACACCCGGCTAATTTTTGTATTTTTAGTAGAGACGGGGTTTCACCACGTTGGCCAGGCTGGTCTCGATCTCTTATCCTCGTGATCCACCCACCTTGGCCTCCCAAAATGCTGGGACTACAGGTGTGAGCCACCACGCCCAGCCTAAGTTAAATGCTTATTAATTTTGAGATTGAATTTTTGGGGGAGCAGTAATTCCTTTCCTCCATCTTAAAATTTTTGTAGCAAAGTCTTCACCTGCCTACTGGCCACCCCACCTCAGGCATTTTTAGGGAGGGAAAGCTTTTGGGTTCTGTCTCCAGTTTACATGTTCCCTGGCCATACAGAATGGAGAATGTCCCAAAAGCACAAGGGAAAGCCAATGAGAAAAGCAGCCTGTATACCTCCCAGTTAAGAGCACCTTCCCCATCCACCCACACTGAACTGGGAAAGCAGAAATTGAGACAGCTACCCAATGAGATTGATTTATATCTCACACAGAGCTCCACCCACCAGAAAATATCTGACCACATCCTGTGAAACTGCCCCTCTGAAGGTCGCAGTGGTTACATATCAACCTCTTCACATGCTTCAATAGAAAAACAAGGAGTTCCCTTGAGTTTAACCAATCTATAGTATCACTTCTCCTGGAAGGCAGAGTGAGGAAAAAGGGGGTGTACTGGTTTCTGAGGGCTAGCGTAATGAAGTACTGTAGACTCATTTGCTTAAACCAACAGATTTACTGTGTCACAGTTCTGGAGTTCAGAATTCTGGGAATCAAGGTATGGCAGGATTGGATGAGAGGCAGTTCTGTGGCCTTTCCTTAGCTTCTGGTGGGACATTAGTCATCTTTGGTGTTCCCTGACTTGTAGTGCCATCTCCCAGTCTCTGCTTTCATCTTCACTTAGTGTCATCCCAGTGTGCGCATGTCTGTGTCCAAATTTTTCTCTTTTTATAAGGTCAGTCACAGTGGATTAGGGCCCACCCTAATGACCTTACTTTACCTTGCTCATCTACAGAAGCATCTATTTCCAAAAAAGATCACATTGACAGCTACTGGGGATCATTTGAGGGGACGTAGTTCCACTGTAACAGGGTGGGGAGGGATCTGTGATTTCCTGGCCAAAGGCATTATTCTGTTGCTGTCTGGAAGGCTATCAAAATGTTAATTATGTTGTCACATCTCTCTCCCTAGGAGTCCCTGCTGACTTCTGCTATTGACTGTGTAAGATCTTACAACTCCAGGGCAAATTTCAGCCTCAAAAGAACTGATGTAAGAGCCAGAGATGGGGATAATGATACTCTGTTCTGATACAGGCTCAAAGTTACTGTTTGAAGTCCTGGCTATAAAAATTAGTTCCAGCAGCTTTCACCGAAAGCTGGTCCAAGTCCGAAATGAACTAAATTGCATGAGCTCTATTATGTGCCCCTCTTGTAACATAAAAATCTAGTAAAAGTAAATAGCAAGGTCTAGTAGATAATCCTAACAGAGGACCAAACACAAAGGCGTGGCAGCTGAGGAACCCCTAAGCTTGTGCTCTTTGTGATGCCGCCTATTAGATACATCACTGATCCTCCTGTCAATTCCAGTTAATGTTTCTGTCCCGTTCAAGCTGAAAATGTTCAAATTCAGCTAGTGTCTATGGGCATCTCCTGAAAGCCCATCACTGCTAGGCACTATTCCATTTTATCTCACTTAATCCTCACAACTCTGAGAAAAGAAACTTATTTTGTTAGCTAAGAATTAAATCTAGACTTGACACTTTAAATTCACTGTGCTGGTCCCCCCGCTATTCAACATTCCAAAGTAAAATACCCATACTACCGATGACTGGGACCCCCAGCTCAGTCACTTGGGCTAGTTTTTCCTATAGTCTTTCAGGATTGAAAGTTGAGTGGAACTGCCAGGTCCTGTTACAAAAGTAGGCTAACTGGAACTGTAGACTTTCTCCTTTAAACCTAACACAAGGAAAAGAAGATTGGCGAGTTGAAACTAGCATAAAAACTGCAAAAAACCTCCAGGAAAATCGACGCTCACAAAGTCCATGTATGGAAGAGAAATGTAGCCCAGAAATTTCTAGGCATATGAAAAGCACAACTGTAAAACTAAGATGTTTTAGATAGAGGAGAGCCGAGAGCCACAGGCAGTGCAGATGCTGCCCTGGAAGCGTTTCCGTGCAACCCTGGACAGGAGCCTGCCCACCCAGTGACCATGGCAATGCAGAGAAAAAGCAACATCAGCCCAGTGTCTTCTCCAGTCAGTGGGGTGGCTTCAGGATAGGGCTGGCACTGGGTATCTTGACCTTAACAACACATTAAAATCATCTGGGGAGCTTTAAAACAGCCTGATGCCCTTGGCCTCACCTGCACTGCATAAAATCAGAACCTCTATGGATTCAACTCACCATCAGTGTTTAAGGCTTCCAGGTGATTCCAATGTGCTGCCAACAACCACTGAGAGCACACAGCAAGCGGAAGAGAGCAACCAGCTGGCTTCTGAGCTCTTTCTCCTCCCAGCCCAAGGGTTAGGGGATTGGGAGCCAGAGCAGTGGACCAGGCAGATGCACATGGAGGTGTCCAGCAAGATGTGAGCAGAGGGAGGATCTGGGAGCCCACATTTCAGTGCTGGAGGCCATCTGCCCTAAAGTCCACCCTCCCTTTCTTCCTAATCAGGATTACCAGGAGGTGCGCAGGCTGTAACCCCTTCTCCTGATGTACGATATCAATCACGGCATCTTATATGCCCGGGGGTGGGGGGAAGGGTGGATATAAAGTCACAGGAAAAAATTTCCAGGCATATGAGAAGCACAATCTCTATAAGATAAAGACAACAAGCAGACCAACTTTTACCCAACAATTCAGGAGTAACACATTATATTAAGGAGAAAAAGAAAATTCAGATGGGTACAGACTACAATACTGGATGCTGCATGATATATAAACATAAGAATTACCAGAAACCTTATAGAAAAAAAAAGAAAGCTCTAGAACTACTATAGGACAGACAAGACCTAAGCAGATTAAAATATATATATATATATAATATGTTCAAATTACTGGGATAAGTTAGCATTGTGAACTATACAACTAAGGGGTTCATTTTCCACCAGGTTAATCTACAGTTTTAACAGTTTTAATCCAAGTGTTACAATTTTTGAGGAGCATGACAAAGTGATTCTAAAATGTTTATGGGAAAATAAAAGTTGATTACCCCCATAGCTTGTATGTGGACAGGACGAGGAAAGAAACCATGGCTTTCGTTTCCCAGGCTGGTGCTAATTTCACCCACCTGTCTACAGCTGTGAACTGCATTTTAATGGCACATAAAGAAATACACTGCATATAATGCCACGTCTTAAATCATAGAACAATTTTCCTGCTCACAGGAAAGCTTAGACGTCAACACATCAGTCTGAATGTCATAACTCATCGAGTTTGTCCATTTGACGGAGAATTTTTGTAAAGAATGCCACTCCAAACGCACAGGGACTAAGGCAAGGCTATTACCCCAGTGGGAAGAGGGGAGCGCTCGGTGTAGGCAGACGCGGCCAGCCTAGCCGAGAGAGCCCCGCTTCGCTGACTACCTCCATGAGCACGAGCACCTACAGCACCGCCCAAGCGCCGGAGCAGCAGTGTCCGGCAATGTGTGCCCGCTTCCTACTGCTGCTGTAGCAATGACCACAAACTGAAACAACGCCGCTATTGTTGTTTTAAACCAACAGAAAATGTGTGACTTACGGTTTCAGACATGCAAAGTCCAAAATGGGTCTCACCAGGCCAAAACCAAGGTGTCAGTAGAGCAGCGTTCTTTCAGGAGGCACTAGGAGAAAAAATGTCACTGGCCCCTACCAGCTTCTAGAAGCCACTTGCACTCCTTGGCCCATGGTCCTCTTCCTGTATCTTCAGAGGTAGCCAGTACACGTTGAATCCCGCTCTTACGGAATCGCTTTGACCCAACGCACCCTCCGTCCTCATCCCCTTTTAAGGAAACCTGTGATTACATTGGGTCCACCTGGATAATCCAGGGCACGCGCTTTATTTCCAGGTCAGCTGTTTGGCATCTTTAATTCCCATCTGCAACTTTAATTTTTCCTTGCCATATAACACAACATATTCACAGCTTCCAAGAGTCAGACGTAGACATCTTTGGGGACCATTATTCTGCCGATTACAAAATGCATCAAGTTCAAACACTTAACAGGCTAGAGCAACAGCTTCCTTATTACTATCACAAAATGTAGAAAAGCAGTGAATAAATCCTCAGGAAGTTTGCAGCTTATTTGGCTGGATCCACAACTGCCTTTCATGCTCAGAATATTGCTAAAAGGAAGAGTCTCTCTCCTGGTCACTCTATACCCATCCTACCCTTGTAAAGCCACCTGGAAAACTGAAGCAACTTTTCAGAAATCCCTGTTTCCATCATGTAGATATTCTGTGCGAATATTCTTTTGGTCTGACTTATTCTAATAAATGTTTCCATTTAACATGCATGTATGTAACCCAGCAAATTAACTTCTCCGTAGGATATTAAAGTTAGTGTGGTTTGTGCTGTATGTATCTGTGCATATATTGTGTTTGAACCAGAATATGCAACATGTTGAAGAGCTCACTCTTTATCCTTTTCCGACTTTTCTTATAAACTATTTGGCTCATTAGATTTTTACTGTGACTTTTGTTTCTTGACGTCTTTTAAAATTAGAAATTACTGCCATATTCTTAGAAAAGTACTAACCAGAAGAAATAGAACTATGAAGATATGAAACTGTGATTTTACTAGGAAACACACACATACACAGACACATACACAGAAGACATAGTGTTTGTACACCCAGGCCCAGTGATTGAGAATCTTTTTTGTGTTGTGGAGTATTGGGAGGATTACCTCTTTTCTGAAAAATGTACGTAGTCACGTGAAGATAAACTTTTGCACTCCTTTTCAAAGGGTTTCTGCCACATCCTCACCCCAACCCCAGAAATCATCTATAGGTTAAGTTGGAGGAAAAACATTCAATATCAGCACAGGTATGTGACAGCAGTTAGCTGGAAGCCATGGAAGGAAAGTAAGCATGGTAAGAAATAGTGGAGGAAATTGTAATTTAAAAAAATGTTGATCTGGGAGTTGTGCATTAAAGACTTGCAGTAAACGCTCATTGGCATTAAGTTATTAAAAGATGGGTTCTACAGCTGATTCACTTTTGTATCTCTCCTAGGGGAAGCCATGGCCAGTCTTCCCGTGGATAGCATGTAAATAGCTCTAAATGAGAAATGCATAGCCCCTGCAACACAAGCACAGATAAAAGGAGGCCTGTCCCAATAAAAAGATTTCATAGATAGGACACAGCATGAATTCCAGGCTCCAGATCCAAGAGCCAGCCTTGAGCAGCAACTTAGGAAGCAGCAACTCTTCAAACTTCAAGTTTTCTGAAGTGAGGAAGTTTGATCTCCAAGCCCGCATATCTAAAGGCTAAAGCGTGCTGAGGCTACAGAGCATAGCAAAAGACAGACTACAGGGCCAGACTATGTCTCAAAATTCCAGTTTCACCACTTACTGTATGACATTTGACAACGTACCTAACCTCTCTGTGCTTCTGCTTTCTCATCAGCAAACAGGGGTGATAATAGCACAAAATCACAAAGTGACTGTGAGGAGTAAGTCAGCTAATCCATATAAAGCACTTAGGATACTGCCTGGAGCACAGTAAGCATCGTATAAGGATCTGATGGTATTATTTGTTATTGTTATTGTTATCACTACCACCAGCACGACATAGTCCTTCCTGATGCACGATTAGGATGTAAAGATAGAGGATTATTATTAACTAGGATATTAGAGAAAGGGCCGTGCCTATGGAGAGTCCCCAAATTAACTAGCTTTACCTTCATCTTCTCTAAAGCCCTAATTTGTCAGAATTGTTAGTTCCCCAAATGACCTACATTTGGGCAATTTCTTGCCCTTACCGCAATAACTAAGGTAATGAGGAAGTCTACTGGTTGGTCATAATTGTTCTCTCTTCTTCATTTTATGTTGCATGTGTTTCCAAAGGCCTCTGCATTTGCATATTCATTTATTCCAGAAATCTTTATTTCATGCTTAATATTTAAACACTATGTGCTATGCACTGTCTTAGGAAAAGTATCTGCTTTTATGGAGCTCATATTCATGTAAAGAGAGAGATAACAAGCAAATAAATAGGCCAACAAGATAATCTCATACAGTGGCAAATGCTAAAGAAAAAAACAAATCAGAGAAATGTGCTACTGAGTGACTCAGGGAGGGTGAGGAAGGCTGATTAGGGCATTTACATTGATGCCAAATAAGAAGCAGCCAGCCATAGGAATTTCAGTAGAAAGTAGCATGTTCCTGGCAGTGGGAACAGCAAGACCCGAGGCCCTGACGGAGTAACTGGCTTACGGGGTTGAAGGAGCAGAAAGCAGCCAGTGCAGCTTAAGCATAATAAGAAAGGGAGGGAGTGAGAGGAGAGGAGGAAGGAGAGGTCAGCAGAGCCACATCTCTGAAGGCCTGTAACCAAAGTAAGGAGTTTGGATGGTATTCTAAGTGCAGTGCGGGGTCTCTGAGGGTCTTAGGCTCAAGAATACACAGGTAAGAATCGAAGCCCCCCAAGAGCAGTGGGGAAGGTCTCGTGGTAATTCAGGCAGGCATCCTAGTGGCTTAGAGTACAGAGATGGCAGAGGAGAAAGAGAAGTAAGCAGATTTGGTCATAAAGTATATTTTGCAGGTAAAATTAGGATAGATTATTAGGTAGACTGATTAGAATGCTGGTGAGTGTTTTGCAAAGGTAGGATAAAAAAAGGAGCCTCCTAAGTTTTTAAGCTGTATATCTGGACAGATGGTAGGATCATTTACTGGGATAAGGAAAGGTTGGGGTGAGCAAGTGCAAGCCAGAGTCCTAGTGTGACCACATAAGGTTAGGGATGCCCATCAGAGACATCCAAGTTGAGAGGCCCAAGGAGGCAGCTAAATGTCTCAGTTGTTCATTACTCATCATGACAATGCTTAGCCCTTGGGGTGGAGGTTTTGTTCGTTTCCTGTTTCTATTCCTGCTTCCCATGTGTAAGTAATATCGGATCTCATTAATTCCATATGCATCTCAAAATTCCTTACAAGTAAATACTCTTAATCCTTAAAACCCCAAAAATATTAGCTACAAAATGAAAGCATTGAAAAAGCTAACTAAACTCTTCTGATGCAGTGAAAGGAACACTAGATGAGGGTTCATGAGGGTCAGATTCTAACAAAAAAAAAAAAATTGAAGTACAGAAGAAAACAAATCAGATGTAGATTTGAGTCTTAGCCCATGCATTTATTAATTATGAGACCTAGACCAAGTTATGGAATATCTTGGAGCCTCAATTTTCTTCATCTGTAAAATGGGAATAATAATTCCTTCCTCATGAGTTGTGAGGATGAAATGTGCTGACATCTGTGAAGACCTACTCAGTGTCTGCCGCATTGTGAACACCTATTATTTCCCCCACTTTTTACCTATTAAACTTACACAGAGCGCTAACAGCTCTACCTTGGCTCATTAACTGTAAAAGAAAGCTGCTTCCCTAGATGATCACTAAGCTCTATTTCATCTCTTTGAGAAAAAATCTGTACAACATCTTGAAAACAACCAGATAAACTTCTTGATTAAAGCTTCTTTTAACCTGAACTCAGTGCATGCTTCTGCAAACTTAAGGCATACTTAAGATTGGGGAAGACAGGGCATTCACAAGCAGAAATTAAACCACATAAATGTCTCTCCAATGCAAAATAAGCAAACAAAAAATTCTCCCTCCAAATCACTAATGTTTCAGGGTATGTACAACTTTTTAGGAGATGGAGTAAATGAAATCTCATAGAGTAGCGGCTTTCATAGCACTCGCTGAAAGATAGTAAAACCAAAAGCTCTTCATCTTGGGTGTCCCTGAGCTGGAAGGGAAGTTGGGAGGTCTCAGCCAACCAGACTGTTGAGTGATAAAAAGTGAAACTGTGAAGAAGCTTCTAGAATCCTAGAAGCTCAAGGAGACAGTGGCTAAGACAAGAGGGAGATACAGAAGTTTTGCCTGGGTTGCAAGAAGAAGATGCTAGTTAGGGACTTTCCGTGCCCCCAGATAGTGCCCAGGAGCACTCATCTATGGCATGATAACAATTTTTATCTGAGTCCCAGAGGCATGCAACTGAAACTCAAACTAAGATTCTGCCTAATCTCAGGATTTAGGACCCAAAACAAAAAGTTATTTGGGCCTTGTGGTACAAATAGTGTCACTTGATCGGGACAAGAACAGTGACCACAAGAGCAAGACCAAGTTGAGAAGTCCATAAGAGATAGGAATAAAGAAATAAATAAATCAGATGCAGCCTTGTTATGCTGCCCAGGTGGTTCTCAAACTCCTGGGCTCAGGCAACCTCAAACTCCCAAGTAGCTGGGACTATAGGTGTATGTCACCACATCCAGCTACTTTTTCTACAATTTTTAATATTTTAATCTCACTACAGAACAAATAATATAAGTAGGGGAACAATCTCTCCTACCAAGTATATAATACCCAAAAAATGTGTCCAAGAAAAACAGCTGTATGCTATTTATTGTACAGTTTTTCAACTAAAAGGTACCAGAGAGATTCCATAATTACCACAAGTAATTTGATCTGCTGAAGATTTATACTGGCAAAAATATAGATGTCACACTAGTATGATTTAAATCAAAGTATTAATATTTATCTAATTAAACCTTAACCAAATTTCATATTTTCTCTATTGGGGAAAGCATTTCCTAATGTGATTTTTCTGTTGCTATGTATCTTCCAGTTCATTTTTGTTCAGCCCACATCCTGTCACAGTACTCATCAATCTATTGTTAGTTACCAACATTAAATAAAATTTTTAAATCAACTAAAAAAAGAAAGAAGAACCAAAAAGAAACTTTTTAAAGCTCTAAACCTGTGCCAAGCTAATTGAATAATGAAAAATGTGTCTAGCCCACAGATCTGTTTTGTTTGGCTTGCACAATGCGTTTTGTTTTTTATTGTATTGAACTTAATTGCCCTCAGACACTATCCAGTTTACCAAGCACCACTCTTCCTACCATCTTATCCTCCAACACGTAACTCAATTACATTACTAACACTGGCCCTGTGAGCATTTGAGACGATAGCTATTGGTATGTAGTTTATGTTTTCAGATGAATTCATTTTTAACTGTTAAACACTTCAACATATGTTGACTACAGAGATGCCAGAAAAAGAGAGGAAGATCATAGGCGGGAAAAGTAGGAAATCGAAAAAGGGGAGAAATCCTAGCAGAACCATCTTTGAAAGAGGCAACCCCACTCACTTCCCCAATTACAGCAGCTACAGATCATGCCACTGGTGAAGTGAAGTGGGTGCCTGCCGTATTTCTTTCAACTAGCCTTTCAACATTTTGGGAAATTTCCAAGAATCGGAACTCAAATTCTCACCCTTCTTTGTAGCTAGGACATTGGCTTATAGCCTCGGTTCCACCAAAGAGCAGCATGCTGGCAAAACTGCAATTTGGAAAATAGCAACATGAACAAAGAAGAGGAACCAGCCACCCTCATTTTTGCCAGCACAGCTGAGGTATCAGGTTTCCAGGGCTTGCATGACTGAATTCCCAGTACAGAAGAGACACTAGTGACACTGTGGCAGGTCCTTCTGTTGTCTTGGGTGAGGAACTGATTCCATATTAACACAGACTTCTGTGCAAGCAACTGATTCCATATTAACACAACATCTATGAAAAAAGCCCCAGATTTTATATGACCACCCTCGTTCCCCCAGAGAAAGTACACAGTGGAAATCTCTCTTTTGTCCTTGTTCTGCAAATCCCAATGTGTACGTTTAAGGCAATATGACATTGCACACCCATTACTCAGCACCCTCGGCACTTGACTTCATTGTCATCATCCACAGAAGAGGCCATTCCATGTTTACTGAGGAGACCATTATCAGCCGTTCTGGGAAACATTCGTGCTCTGCAGGAAACCTGTCTTGGGTGACGAACTGGTTCCATATTAACAGAGACCTATGTGCAAAGTGGCAAGATTTTTAAACTAAAATATAAAGATGATAGCAAACTGGTTTTCATTTCTGTTAGCACCAAACAAGAGTGGTTGTAGGTTTCAGCTACAGCAGAGATTTTTAGACAGAATGGAGAACTCTGGGCATTAAGGAAGGCTGTAGAACATTCTTCTCTATAATTTCCAGTTGTTAGACAATACTATATTTACTATACACTATTTAATTTATATTTACTATCTAAGCATAGCAATTCTCATGATCATTTTATGTTTCTCATGATCATCTTTTGAAGGGTACACGATTAATCCCCATTTTATGGGAGAAAAAAACTCAGAGAGATTAACTGACTTGCTTAAAACCAGAGGGGATGCAAATTTGGGTTTTCTCACTACAAACTAATGGCTTTTTTCTCCTGTAGCAGTGGTATTCTGCAGGTTCTCAGGGATCCCTAAGATCCTTTCAGGAAGTCCAGAGGGTCAATGCTATTTTCAAAATATAGTCATGCATCACTTAATGAAGGGGATATGTTCTGAGAAATGGATCGTTAGGCAATTTTGTCCTTGTGTGACCCTTACAGAATATACTTACACAAACCAAGATGGTGTAACCTACTCTGCCCCTAGGCTGTGTGGGACAGCCTAGTGCTCCTAGGCTACAAATCTGTACAGAATATTACTGCACTGAACCCCATAGACCATTATAACACAATGGTAGTTGTGTATCTAAACATATCTAAACACAAAAAAGGTACGGTAAAAATACAGTGATATAATCTTAATCTAATCTTAGGGGACCACTGTTGTGTGCGCAGTCCGTTGTTGACTGAAACATTGTTATGGGTGCATGACTATGATAAAATGTTATTTTCCTTTCTCCCATTCACCCTTTTAAGAGGGTAGAGAGTTTTTGAGAGGATATCTGGTATGTAACTTCACAACCAACTGAAGCAGAAGCAGATACATGAATCCAGCTGACCTCCATTAAGCCAGACATTCATGATGTTTTCAATTATAAAACAATGCCACTTTGTTTTCTTTCTGGAAGATATAGTTATTTTTCATTAAAATAGGCTACTTATGTTAATGTATGATAATAGGTTTATTACTGCTATTTTCAAATGAATTGATATTTTTAAATGTCCTGTTTTAATTTCTAATAAAGTAAATATTGACAGTTATTTACTTTATTACAACCCATAGAAGCAAAAACACTCTGGAGTCCTCAATAATTTTTATTTTTTTAATTAATTTATTTATTTTTAAGATGGAGTTTCACTCTTGTCGCCCAGACTGGAGTGCAGTGGTATAATCTCGGCTTACTGCAACCTCTGCCTTCTGGGTTCAAGGGATTCTCCTGCCTCAGCCTCCCGAGTAGCTGGGATTACAGGTGCCCGCCATCATGCCCAGCTAATTTTTGTATTTCTAGTAGAGACAGGGTTTCACCATGTTGGCCAGGGGCCGGTCTCAAACCCCTGACCTCAGGTGACCCACCCACCTCGGCCTCCCAAAGTGCTGGGATTACAAGCGTGAGCCACTGTGCCTGGACCCTCAATAATTTTTAAATGTATAAAGGAGACTTGATACCAAAACAATTCAGTACTGCTATCCTATATAATATCATGCTTGAAAAAAATCCAGCCTAAGTACAGATTTACCTTGAATGTCATTTTTTAACAATTTGATGCCAGTGCTAAGCCTAGTTTTCTGCTTACATCTCTGTATCCTCTGCCTCCTTAGCCTCTTTATGGAGCGATGAATTAATGAATGGTAGTGAAAGGTGTTAGATTGTAAAGTAACTGATTTTAGACCCAACCACCTTCTTCCTCTTGAATTCCTCAAGTACCTAGGTCAGTGTAGGCTCAATTACTATTTGATTGATGGATGAAGGAACAAAACTGATTGCTATCACAGGTAGAGAACCTGCTTGATGCTTCTGGTAAGTGATAAGCAATGTGTGCACCTGCTCCTGAGTTCACAGTTGCGTGCCAGACAACAGACTGTCTCAGCCCCAGCAAGTCCAGGCGTATCTTGGCCCGGGATGCAGAGATCACTCCTGTCTTTTTGCTTAGGTCCTGATCCCTGTCCAGATTCTATTCATTCATAGGCCCAGCTCAGCTCCTGTGGCTTTCCCAGAGATGCCAACCCACAATGAGCTTCACACTCTGACATCACATAGGAATTTATCTATGTCATCTATTTTGCCTCTTGATTTCATTCTGTCCTGCACTGCTGCCTTCCTAAATCAAATGTGTGTGTTTTGTTTTCCCTGTAAGATCTTAGACATCATGAAATGTCTCAAAAGTCTTTTGCATTACCCAGAGACTCACATAGTGCTAAGTAAATTATAATCACTTTCATCTAAATAAATCTTAAAACTTTACAAAATGATTCAGACTCATCTCACTGCTTTTTCACCAAAGCCTTGCCTGCAAATGAGAGGAGTCCTCTTCATATTATCTCCCCCTCACAGATGGAGGCTTGAAAGTGAAGCAGCCTAAGGTCACCCTGCTAGTGATTAACAGAGTAGGGAGACAAGCCTGTGTCTTGTGATTCCAAATTCTGTGATTTTTCCACTACATTCATGCTCCAGTTTGCTGATACACACTTTTTGAAATCACCTGAAAGACATTTTGTGAAAAATAACGGGCCTAGATCCAGGATATGAGTCAGAACAGACAGGAATAAACCCAGGTCTCCTGATTTTCACTAGGCACCATGTTTTACAGCAGTCTTCTCCCTTGTGAGTTTAGTTGTTAAGGTGGTCAGTTCATGTGCTGATTAATCCTATATGTGACTCCCTCAAAAAATTACACAAATTATGTGTCATATAAATATCCGCTTTCCATTTTTCCACCCTATGTGGCTAATTGGCAGCCTCATTACTGTGCTTTCCCAACAAAAATGAAGGGAAGCATCATGAAATTATTCAGTAATTTCAAGCTGTGTCTATAAAATGTATTATAATTCCCAGCTCTCTCTTTTATTTGTTCCCTCTCATGTGTTTACCCATCAATTCCACAAGCATTTACTAAGCTCCCAGTTTAAGCAGAAGCACATTAGATGCTGGAATGTCTTACAATAAACAAAGGAAAAGATATCCCTGCTACTAATGAGATTATCATCTCATGAATATAATGACTCGTCTAGAGAAAAATTCTAAGATATTGAAAGCGTGAACGAGCACAGTATAATTTATTTATGGAGGTGCTGAAGGAATAGGAGTAAGAAAAATAGTTCTTATTATAGAGAGAATTAATTCAGGGAAGGTTTTATACAGGGGATGTTCCTTGAGATATGTTTTGAAAAAAATTGTAAGGTGTGGTTTGGAAACATGATCTCCATCTGCAGCTTTCCAAACCAATCCCAAATAATCTTATGGTTAAAGAATAATGTGTTATCTATGCAAATGTAGCCTCAAGACATGCCTCATTCCACCATGCCCTCCCTCCAGTGGCCACTCCTAAGCCCCTGCTACATAGAAATCCTGGAACCCCAACTCCTTGGTATAGCATTTCAGGGAAAGAGAAGGCATCAAAATTGGTCCAGGGCAAAAATGAGAAGTGAGTCTCTGTACCTCCCAGTAGCTGTTTACATTACCCCTTCCCCATGGTGCCTGGGGTTTTAGGAACAGCCCAGCATGGCACGGCCACCATATCTCCCTCAGCCCTGCATCCCTGAACTATCTTCTATGTCTTCCCTCCTAGGGCAACCTTCCTTTCCAAGGTCTGTGCCCTCAGGAATCCTCCCTGCTGTGCATCTCTGTGCTGCTGCAGCTTGAACTTAGGTTAATAGTCAACCCTCCAGGGTATTATAGGTACACAGAATGGGGCCTCTACTCTAACAGGGAGACCCTACAGTACAATAGTTCCCCCTTATCCTTGGAGCATGCATTCCAAGCCCCCTAGTGGATGCCAGACACTGTGGATCACACTGAACCCTATATACAATGTTTTTTTCTATGTGTACATACCTATGATAGAGTTTAATTTATAGATTAGGCACAGTAAGAGACTAACAATCACTAATAATAAAATAGAACAACTATAACAATATGCCAACCTCACTACTCTTGCACTTTGGGGTCATTCTTAGGTAAAATAAGGATTTCTTGAACACAAGCATTGTGATGCCACAATAGCTGATCTGCTGAGATGGCTGCTCAGTGACTCACGGGCACACGGCATCTGCAGCGCGCAGCCACTGGACCAAGGGATGGCTTACATCCCAGGTGGGGTGAAGTAGGACAGTGCAAGATTTCATCACTCTACTCAGAACAGTTCACAATGTAAAACTTATGAACTGCTTATTTCTGTCATTTTCAATTTAATATTTTCAGACTGTGGTTAACTGGGTAACTGAGGCTATGGAAAGGGAAAGCAAGGATAAGGGGGGACTACCGTATACCAAGCAAGCCACTGAGAGGAGACACATGTGAGAGGAGGCAGGACTTTGAGGTTCCTCAAATCACACTCTGTGACTGGCTGAAAAATCTTGCTATGGGTAGTATCCCCCTGAATAGTTCAAGACATAACATAAAGAAGAAAGAGAACACCATATAACTATTGAGACAGTCGAATAATTACATTAAAATCAGATTACAAAGACACTGTAGGGTGGGCTGAGTAGCTGGTAATTGCTCAAGCGTTAGGACACTGTAGGCTGTTGTGTAATATGATGGACAAGCTGCTTTAGGATACCGCGTACAAGCAAGGTTGGAGGAAAGAGAACTGACTGCTGTGGGTCTGGATTAGTGCCCACCTGCTGCAACCCAACTTTCCAGACACCATGACTGTTTCTCCCCACACCTTCTAGACCAGAGTCTGTCAAATGAGACATGTCACATGTAAGACTCATTCTCCAAGCTTTCAGAATCAATCCAGAATCTGCCACCTTGATACAAATAGGAGAAAGATTATAATACTTTCAAGATGGGGCCCAATAATGTAAGGCAGAGATGAGTTTTTTTCCCAAATAAATCTTTACTCATGAGCATGTTGCTAAATATGCACCCTAGAAAACAGCCCTTGCTGTGGCTAGATAGTGTAATATCCACTGATTTAAAAAGAGGCAATGGATGACAAGTGGAATCAAAGTTTTATTTTTGTTATTAATATTATTCTTAATTTGTAAATCATAATTGTATCATTGATGAGGTACAATGTGATATTTTGATTGATGCCTACAATGTAGAAAGATGAAATCAAGCTGACTAACATAGTCATCATCAGAAGTCACCTTATTACTTATTATTCCAACAACAAAACAAGGCTCTGGTAATTTATTCAAATTACATCATACGGTTCAGATTCTCTTTGGGTTTTGTAATGTGTTGTCTCAAAGAGAAATCGTAGATGAAAGTCAATCTTCCCTGAGACAAGAGAGATGTGGATGGGTTCCTAAGTGTTAGTTACAGTGACGGCTGGCAAGCCCCGTCTACAAGTTAGAATTCAGTCTCTTCACCTTTCAGTGCAAGATCTTTATATTGAAAGCACAACTTCTAGGCTATGCAATGGAAAGGAAAAGGAAGGTGGGTCCAAGGAGGCAGAGACCACTTTATAAGGAATCTGTGATTCGGGCAATTAGGTCACCAGCTTCTGCAGTGCACAATTGGTTACAGAGATCCCTGGAGTCGTTGTTGTTTTCATGTTTATGTAGGGCCTGGGTATTTATATATTTTAAAGTACTAACTTCAGAACCCCTGGGAATGAGGCTCAGGCAATGTAACTTTTAAAAGCACCTCAGTGATTCTAATATCCAAATAAAGTTGAGAATAACTGCCCTAGTATTTGAAAGAAACTAAATGTTGATTATAATGATTTAATTGTTGAAATATTTTTCTGGCCTCAATGAATTTAATGTCTGGCTAGAGAAAATTGTGACTTTGAGATGAAAGAATGAAAAAAAAGTAAATCAAGGTACAGAAAATCATTGGGGGTGGGGTTGCAGAGAGAGAGAGAGAGAGAATTTGTTCCATACATGCAACATTGGCAATCAGTTCATTCTCACATTGCTATAAAGAAATGCCCAAGACTGGGTAATTTATAAAGGAAAGAGGTTTAATTGACTCACAGTTCCACACGGCTGGGGAGGCCTCAGGAAACTTACAATCATGGCAAAAGGGGAAGCAGGTGCATCTTACATGGTGCCCAGTGAGAGAGAGCGTGGGAAGGAGAAATTGTCACTTATAAAACCGTTAGATCTCATGAGAACTCTCACTATCACGAGAACAGCATGAGGGAAACCTCGCCATGACCCAAGCACCTCCCACCAGATCCCTCTCCTGACATGTGGGGATTATGAGGATTACAATTCGAGATGAGATTTGGGTGGGGACACAGAACCAAACTGTATCAATTAGTGTAATTGAGTGTTTATGAGTCATATTAGGGGCTAGAACTTTTCTGCCCATCTAAGGAAAGATCGATCTATCTCCAAGGAAGTATACATATATACACATTTTTCAGATTATAAGACCATCATAGACTTCCTGAAGCCAATGTTAAAAACCTCGGATGTAGGCTAGGCACGGAGGCTCACGCCTGTAATCCCAGCATTTTGGCAGGTCAAGGCGGGTGGATTCCCCGGAGGTCAGAAGTTCAAGACCAGCCTGACAAACACGGAGCCTCACCTCTACTAAAAATACAAAATTAGCTGGGTGTGGTGGTGCATGCCTGTAATCCCAGCTACTCGGGAGGCTAAGGCAGGAGAATCACTTGAACCTGAAAGGTGGAGGTTGTGGTGAGCCGAGATCATGCCATTGCACTCCAGCCTGGGCAACAAGAGTGAAACTCCATCTCAAAAAAAAAAACCAAAAACATTGGATGTAGTCATAGACTTTTGTAACTACCTTCAAAGGAACAAATAAGCAGTTTTTAAAAATCCACCGTATGAGTTACGAACCCTAAGTAGAGGTCTTGATTTTGCTCCCAAATTTCTGTGTGAGTCTAACAAAATTACTTAAGCTTGGTAGGCCCAAGTTTTTGTATCTCTAAAGTGAAACTTTTATCTTCCCCATAAGAAAGTGTGGCTAGTTTTAACAATTTTGTAAAAAATCAATTTAGAGTGAATGAATATGTGAGGAAATACCTTGAAAAGTTGCAATTTGTTATCGGAGCTATTTGGAATTAATCTTAGAAAAAGAAACATACAGCTTTTGGGTAACTGACATGCCTGTCTGGGTCTCATTTTTATGTACGTCTACCTTGTCAACACACCATACATAGATTGGAAGGAAGTTAGCAACTCTATCTCAGAAAGACAGTGAGTCCCACTGGCAGTTGCCCTATATATTCAGTTCTTCTTTCCCTGCAATATGAAGATTATCCTGCAGTGTTTACGGGTAGTGTTTTCTGTCAAACTGCTAGAAAATGAATTCTTATAACTTGAAAAATACAGCATGCATTAAAATGCAAAGAAAAGGTAGCAGTTTGGGGGAACTGAAACCTATAAACCTAAATTTCGATCTTTTTCACAAGAGCCCCAAAATAACTTGAGTGCCCTCCACCTCCTTTCCAGCTGAGGGCCCTAGGGATTGCCACAGTCCCATTCCCTACAAGAGGATGGTTACCTAGGAAGGCAATCTTATTTCCCAAGAAATGTACACTGTCTCAGAAAAAGTCCATGATTAAGAATAAAGCCAGTCCTTCACAGCCAGCTGTTCAAAGTGAGTTATTTATGCAGCCTGTGGTAACATTTATGTGCAGAAAATAAGCAGAGCTATGCCAAAAGAAAGACACCAACCAAAGTTTTTGTGTTCTCAGGTGTCAATGTTTCCCGTTCATTTTATTGTCTGAGTTTTAATGGAAATAAATAAAAAGGTACATGGAGGATCCAATACTGCCATTGAATTTTGATTGCTGTTTTCCACTCCTCAGAAAAATATATTAAACAAAATACAGTCACATAATTCAAGTTACCGTCTGTTTTGTTCATAAAGGAAAATGCTTTATATGCAGAAATTTGAAGTGAGAGATGTCAGGTCTCCAAAAGCGTCTACTATCAAACAAAGCAGCCAGAGAATTAACACCCCGGAGATGGCTGTGACCACAATATTGGGTATCGGCCCATGTCTTCAACTCTCTTGGTAGAGGCACATGCTTTTGAGCTGCTTCTTGTACCCACAAGGCCTATCTATGTGTATTAGTTTTTTGATATAAAATTTCCTCTCCTCTTTAGAGAATATTACTTTAACTTTCTGGTTATTTTTTCTCCAACCCTGGCTGACCAGTTACTATGAGTGAGGCATGGAAAAAGAATGGCATATGACAGTATTCAGGATGTTTCTGTTATACGCAAAGATGAAGGGACCATTTAAATAGCTGATCAGCTTGATTCCGCCCTCCAAACTAAGGTCCCCCTGCCAGACAGAACAACTCTGCCTGTGACCTCTTAGCACACCCTCTTCTAGAGTTGCTTTTTATCCTAAGCATCTAAGAGAGGCATTCTCTATTTCAGTGCAGATGACTCCATCACCCCTCTCAGAAAGTGGGCTATTCTGGAAGTGAGTGTGTGTGTGTGTGTGTGTGTGTGTGTGTGCGTGTGTGTGTATGTGTATGTGTCCAACCAAAGACCCTATTCCAAATAATTAAAGAACTGGCATTTTAGGTAAGCCCACATTCTGGATAATTAAGAATTGCCACTTATGTAAATTACCAGGTCACAAGCAAATAGAGCAAAAGGCTCTCAAGGTAGTAACTTCCTTTGTATTAATTAGAAAAATGAACACTCGAGAGTTTAATAACAAAATCACACATCATTTTTGGACAGTTGATATCTTGTTTATGTGTATTATGACTAATAGTAATGCTGTAATTCATCACATTAGGAAAGTAATCAACACTTCTAGCTGTACAAAATTAAAAGTGATTGAGACCTTGTGTCACCCTGGCAGAAGCTAATAATTACATCAGTGTTAACTCTATGGCCAATAGCCAAAACTCTTTTAAGCCTCTTTTGGTTTAAAAAGGTCTGCTACATAAAATCTAGTATATACGATCTAAGCGAAATGGATTAGAATAAAATAATGTTGATGTACTTAATCTAAATAATTGTGCAGAGAAAGCTGCTCCCATGTTTATTGACCACTGGCAGAACCTCACTCTGGACTGGACGCTGTTCTAGGTGCTCTGTAAACGGGATCCATTTTATCCTCACCACATGCATGAAGGTAGGTTGGTGCCAGCCTCCTACGATAGATGAGGAAGCGAGGACTATAGGAATAAGTAGGCAGTTCAGGAACCCAGAGCCACAGCCAAGACTCAAATCCCAGTATGTCTCAAATGGACGAACAAAGCAGCCTTTCTCATCAGTGAGCTACTATGCTGTCTAACAAGACCGTGTACATGTGTACAGGAAACATCTTTCACAGATCTAGATTCCAACACTTGGAGAAAAACACTCTTCTTAGAAATCATGTCTTCACTTTCACAATCAAGAGTTTTCTCATGGATAAACAAAACTGGTCAATATCCAGGGCCTCAGAGGATGTCCCCCTTGGAGGCACAGCTCCTCAGTCTCTTCTTGAATGTTCCAGCGGGCCAGGAACAGAAAGGGATGAAGAAAACGAAGAGTCATTAGCCACATAAGTGTTCTTATGAACAGCTCTGACGTCATTTCTCTCCATCTTCCAAGAATCCTGGATGGGCTTGCATAGGCAAGTGACAAATATTGTCAGTTAAATCTTTGAAGATAATGGCAAATGTCACTAAGAAACATTTTTGTTGAAAATTACATCAACTCAAGCTCATGTTCTCTCCTGGTCACGATGCCCAACGTGAGGTGACATGAGGTTAGCACAGTCATGTCTGTGGTTGGATGAAGCGGAACTCTGTTCTTAGTATGCAGAAGTTAGATTAGAGATTCTCCAAAGAGCTTTTTCCAGATGGATGGAGAGAGTCAGGCAGTGGCCCCCAACTCTGGAATAAACTGGTGTTCTCAGCTGGTGTGAGACCACTTTTTGGACTCTAAAGATGGTCAGAAGCAGTGACCAGGACACTTTGTGTTCTATGGTTCTGAGTGTGCTGAAAATATGGGCAGGAGTTAAAAGGGAACTTTTCTTCTGACTTTTTCTCCAAGGCTGTCCCTATGATATCTACCACTTCATGAAAGAAACAATCTTAAATTAAGTTATACAGAGTACTTGATTCATGTTTCCTCTCTTTTTTTTGTCATCCTGATTCTATCTTTACAGCAGAGAGAATAAGCCATCTCATGATTTCCTTGGACCAACCGTCCCAGGCCAGTAGAGAAAGATACATCTATTTCCCCAGAAGTAGAGAGGTTGTCCATGGCGGGGGTTGAGAGGTGAAACTGCAACATGGCCTGTTGAAACTCCTTTTAAAAAGGTTCTACTATCATGGGGGTAATGTAGCATGATTAGAGGCCAGGGGTTGCCTTTATTCACTTCTGCTTCCTCCTCTGCCTAATCCCTCTGCCTGGTAAAGCCTTACAGATCCCCCAAATCTGGATGACAGAGCAATGGACCATATAGGCCCATGTTCCCATGTATTATCCCATCCTGTACTTACCCCTTATATTTGTAAATACAAAGTCCGTGGCTGTCTTGTTTTTTGTAATCCACCCCTTATGAATGCTCTCCTACTAAAAACGTGTAACAACATTTGTGGAACAATTGGAAATTTGAGCACCAACTCTGTATTTAATATTAAGGAAATAGTAAACTAGGAGCAGGAATGGTATTGCGAAAATATTAGGTTTGTCTAAGAGTGCATAGCTTTTAGATCTATATAATAAATACTTTCAAATTGAATAACATGATGTCTAGGATTTGCTTCATAATACCATGGGAGGGGCGGCAGCTGGAGGACATATGGATGAAACAAGATTGGTCTTGAGTTGATAATCTTTGAAGCCGGGTGATGAGTTCACTGAACTGGTTTGGTTTTTACTTAGTTGCGTGTATGTTAAAAATTTTCCATAATAAAAGTTTTTTAAAATAGAATCAAAATTGGTTAAAGTTGTTTTTAGTTAATATTAGAAAATAATATTTCTCAAAAATACTTTATGCAATTATCATGATTTATAATGTTAAATGAAATAGGCAGATCTAAAACATATAAGATATAAAGCACTGCATATACACATTTGTTTTTATGTGTACATGTAAGTGGAAGAAGAAACTATACAAACGTAAATTATGGTTTCCCCTGGCTGGTAAGAATACATATTACTTTTCTTTATTCATTGCTACATTTTTGTACCTCCCAAATTTTCTGGAGAGAAAATATACTATATTTGAAATTTTATAGTTATTTTTATATATAAGCCATGCTTGTGAGATACCATTAGATTTTTTAAGAAGATACAGAACTGTTTGTGAAAAAGAACCTCAACTCTGTTTTAAAATGTGTGCATATGATGAGTGTGTCTGTATCTAAAATGAACAGCATCAAAAAATGAAATACATCTATATTCTAGATTTTGACAGGCCAAAATAAATAAATATACAAATAAATAAAATGAACAGCATCCATTGTTAATTTTGGCTAGCTCTAGATGATGATGTTATTGGTCATTTTTTAGTTTATTTGCCACTCTGTGTGTTTCTTCAATTAATAAGTATAATACTATAATCAGAAACATGGCATAAAAAATTAAATCTAGATTTATTATAGTTCTTAATAAGCAAAGGGTTAGCTATATCAGGCAATAAAACATACACAGAACTACATAATAAATACTTATAAAACACATAAGTAAGTCCAAAGGAATTTTAAATTCTGAATCAAGTATGTCAAGCTTTTAAACAATGTTGATATAAAATCCTTTCAATAGCCAACATTGCATGGTGATGCTCTTGCATTCATATACTCAATTCCTTAATAATCATGTTCGATTTTCTGTCCAACTCCAGGTATATCCATGCCAATACCAGTCTTTGGGCTACAGGACGATTCCAAGGTCTTTAAGGAGGGGAGTTGCTTACTCGCCGATGATAACTTTGTCCTGATTGGCTCTTTCGTGTCATTTTTCATTCCCTTAACCATCATGGTGATCACCTACTTTCTAACCATCAAGTCACTCCAGAAAGAAGCTACTTTGTGTGTAAGTGATCTTGGCACACGGGCCAAATTAGCTTCTTTCAGCTTCCTCCCTCAGAGCTCCTTGTCTTCGGAAAAGCTCTTCCAGAGGTCGATCCACAGGGAGCCAGGGTCCTACACAGGCAGGAGGACTATGCAGTCCATCAGCAACGAGCAAAAGGCATGCAAGGTGCTGGGCATCGTCTTCTTCCTGTTTGTGGTGATGTGGTGCCCTTTCTTCATCACCAACATCATGGCCGTCATCTGCAAAGAGTCCTGCAATGGGGATGTCATCGGAGCCCTGCTCAATGTTTTTGTTTGGATCGGCTATCTCTCTTCAGCAGTCAACCCACTGGTGTACACACTGTTCAACAAGACCTACCGGTCAGCCTTTTCACGGTATATTCAGTGTCAGTACAAGGAAAACAAAAAACCATTGCAGTTAATTTTAGTGAACACTATCCCGGCTTTGGCCTACAAGTCTAGCCAACTCCAAATGGGACAAAAAAAGAATTCAAAGAAAGAGGCCAAGACAACAGAGAATGACTGCTCAATGGTGGCTCTAGGAAAGGAGCATTCTGAAGGTGCTTCTAAAGACAATACCGACGCTGTAAACGAAAAGGTGAGCTGTGTGTGATAAGCTAGTTGCTATGGCAACTGTGGAGGGCACACTGAGCAAGTTTTCACCTGTCTGGGAAAAAAAAATAAGAGACTGGAAAATATTAGACCAGTCTAGTGAAACCAACGATCATATCTGTATGCCTCATTTTATTCTGTCAATGAAAAGCTGGGTTCAATGCTACAAAATGTGCACTTGGAAAATGTTCTGACAGCATTTCAGCTGTGAGCTTTCTGAGACTTATTTTTAACATTGCAAATGATATGTCTTTAAAATGATTCACTTTTATTGTATAATTATGAAACCCTAAGTAATCTAAATCAACTTCTATTTTCAAATGGAAACCTTGCTGCTATGCTGTTCACTGATGGCGTGGGATTGAGTTGGTTACCTATTGCTGTAAATAAAAATAGCTATAAATAGTGAAAATTTTCTTGAATATAATGACCTCTTAAAGAAAAATTCTCTTTAAAACTTACTATGGTATATATTTTGAAAGGAGAAAAAAGACACTAAGTTCAGTGTTACAAAATCCGTATTGCTAAGATAATTAAATGAAATACTTGACAACATATTTCTTTCTTGCTTTTTCATAGATACCATTTTGAAATATTCACAAGGTTGCTGGTATTTGCTGCATTTCAAGTTAGTTCTCAGAAGTAAAAAAGATTTCAAACGTTATTCTGTAACTATTGCTGCTTTCTCTTCTACTTCTCGTGCTTTACTCTGAATTTCCGATGTGGTCTTGTTTAGTATTTGTTCTTCTAGGTAAACTAGCAAAAGGATGATTTAACATTACCAAATACATTTCTAGCAATTGCTCCTCTAAAACAGCACCATACAAGTATTCGGTAACTTGCTGTGAAACGACTGCATCGTGCATGCACTCTTTTGAGCAGTAAACAGTATATTGATGTAACTGTGTCAGGATTGAGGATAAACTTAGGTTTCTGACTACTGACAGTAGCAGAGTCTTAGGACATCTCTGTAAAAAGCAGGTGACTTTCCTATGACATTCATCAGGTAAATCCATGCTTTCTAATCAATCTGTTTATATTATTTATTAAAACCATTCAGCTTGGTTCCACCATCATCTACTGAGTATATATGTATGTGTGAAGCAAATTTCTAGATGTGAGAAATACAATTAAAACAAAATCCTTACCTTTAAAGAAAATGGCTCGGCCAGGCACGGTGGCTCATGCATGTAATGCTAGCACTTTGGAAGGCTGAGATGGGATGATCACTTGAGCCCAGGGGACCAACCTGGGCAAGAGAGTGAGACCTCCACCCCCGTCTCTGCAAAAAATTTAAAAGTTAGCTGATCATGGTGGAACACACCTGTGGTCCCAGCTACACAGGAAGCTGAGACATAAGGATCACTTGAGCCCAGGAGGTCAAGGCTGCAGTGAGCCAAAGTTCACACAACTGCATTTCACACACACACACACAAAAAGACCAAACTGAAATGGTCCTAGTAAAAAAAAAAAAATGTAAACAGACTAATTTTGAGAATCCTTTCAATTTATTTCCTTCTTTCCTGATTCAGAAACAAGTTTGTTTCAACTGTGACGGTAGCTTTCAAAAATAAGGTTTTCTGGCCAGGCGCAGTGGCTCAAGCCTGTAATCCCAGCACTTTGGGAGGTCGAGGCGGGCGGATCATGAGGTCAAGAGATCAAGACCATCCTGGCCAACGTGGTGAAACCCCATCTCTACTAAAAATACAAAAATTAGCTGGGGGTGGTGGCGTGTGCCTGTAGTCCTAGCTACTCCGGAGGCTGAGGCAGGAGAATTGCTTTAACCCAGGAGGCAGAAGTTGCAGTGAGCTGAGATTGTGCCACTGCACTCCAGCCTGGCGCCTGGCGACAAAGTGAGACTCTGTCTCAAAAAAAAAAAAAAAAAAAAAAAAAAAAAAAAAGTTTTTCTGATTGGTTACCCACAAAAGCCAAACAAACAAAGCAGGGAAAAAATATCACGGAGGCTTAACATTGCAATTAATTTAGATATATGCACCTCAATCTCAACCCAGCTTACAACTGCCAGTTTTGAGCAAAGTTTTTCTTTTATTTCTCCAAAAACTCATTCATTTCAGTACTACTCACTGACACCGAGCTCCCTAATAGAAAAGCAGAAATTATAATATTTTGTAGAAATGGTTACTAAAGAGCAAAAGAAATTAACAACCATGAATCCACCTTGATGTAACACTCAAGGTTAAATTGCACGTTGTTACTGGAATTGCTGTTAGATATATGATTACAATGCTGAAGCATTTCTATTGAATGAGAAATCGTTTTTGCCCTAAAACTTTGGGAAAAAATACAGATTTGTAAACTGAAGAATGTGGGAAGTGTCCTTGTGTAATTTGGAAATGCGTAAAATTCTAATTATGTCCTCTTAGATATGTTGAAAAATGGGTTCACTATTTCAAAGCTAGAATGTATAATATGCTGCTAGTGCTAAGGCTGCAATTGAACTCAACTATTCCTTATGATTACACCATGCTAACTGATGAAAATATAGATGTTAAAATGTCTCCGCTCTAATGTATGTTGCCTTCACTTATAACTCTACACATTTCATTATATAGTAGGGAAAAGATTACAGATTCTACCCCCATATACTCAATCTTGATCAGAATGAACATTAATGATGCCTGACAGATGTCTTTTGACTACCTATATATTACAAATGTGTACGTGTTTTTTTCTTCCATAAGTATCTATTCAAGTGTATATTGTACAGGCAAATGTGTAGCTGTATATATGTACAGACGTGTTCTCATGCACTTTATTCAATATTTATATATTTATATGGAGGAAAAGCAAGTCAATTAAAACACTCAGTATATACACATGTGTGCATGTTTGTATCATGTTTATTTAAATGTGAATTCATGTTCTAATATTTCTATGACCTTCCATTGCTGTCAAAGCAGATTAAAGTTTAACGAAAAGATCAGCTCTTTAAATAAACTGGAAGTTAATCTAATTTTGTGGAAGAACTTTAAGTCTATGAGGGTGGCGAAAGCAATGGTCCACATATCTAGTTTCTTGATCCTAAATAAAATGGTACCTTTGGGCTCTTTGTTTAGTCTGGCGATTTTCTGACTACTATGGTTTTTTAAACAGACTCACACCTGAGTGAAACACAGTTGTCAAATGATTTATGGATCGGCGATTAAAGGATTCACTTTTAATCAATACTATTGTAACGGAGTAACAAACCTTGCTCTACTTTAAGTTGAATGATAGATTCCTCTATATTCAAAAAAAGCAATTAACTGCCGTAGTTCGGGGAAACTCAGTTTAAAGCATACTTCATCTACTTGGCCACAGCGCCATCTCGTGGTAATTTTTTAAAGTGCTACCGTAGCCAAATTGAACTAAGTTACTGTACTGCTTTTAGCAAAGGGTGCTTCTCACGTTTGTGCATCAATGAGACATATTTATAAAGTGCTAAATTATTCTGTGCCATATGTAACAAATACAGTGAAGATTATTTTATGAACTTATTTTAATCAAAGTGATTCTAAAAGTTTTCAAGAAAGAATAAATAACTGTAAATAAAGTATACTCCCAAACGAATGCAATTTTGTGTGAGTCCATAGCTGTGTCTATTAAAGGGAATTACCCCAAATCTTCCAGGTCATCAGACTCAGAACTCCAGGTATCATCCTGATATTTGGAAGCAAAAAGAGCCTGTGCTTCTGGAAGTCAGCCATGTCACAGAGCTAGGATCCATCCAGTTGGATCAGCTTTATCGTCAGGATCCAGTTTCTAGTTATTTACAGTAAAAATATACTCCACGTCTGATCACTATGTCTGGTTCCACAAAGCCTAGGAACACAGAGAACAACTTCAGTGCCCTAAGAGATGTGTACAGGTACATGTGGTATACACCAAGACATGCACACAGGTGTGCAGATGCACAGAAGCATCAACATATGCACACACACACTCTTTCACAGGAGATCATTTCAGGAATTAAAGTAAACCAAGGAGGTATGGTATCATTGAACAAACTGGAAAGTTACCCTCATTCATCATTTCATCTTTAACTGCAGGGAAAGTGTATTGGGTGCGTACTGTGTGCCAGGCACTAAGCTGGTTGCTTTGCTTGCTTTACCAAATGGAATTTTCACAACAATCTGACAAGGTAGAATTATATTTATTTTTTCACAGATGAAGAAAGTGAGATTCAGAGCAGTTAGTAACATATTCAAAGTCTCACTGCTGACAAGAAAATTGGCGAGTTTAAGCCTGGCTCATCTGACTCCAAAGCATAAAATATTTCCCATCCTCATGCAGTACAGGGGAACGATCACCTGTCAAACCACAATAGGAGAGTTCCCCTGTTGGCTACTCCACTCACTGGTTATGAGAGTTGGAACCAGCCTCTTAACAATTCTGGGCCTCAGTTTCATTGTCTGTGTAATGGGTACCCGTCCTAGCTACCCAACTGAGTAGCTTAGAGAAGATCATGCCTATGGCTGTGCTCAATAACATGTAAAACACATGTAAATGTAATCAATGTGGTTATTAAAAAGGAAAAATTCCTAAACCTCTGTAAATTATTAGCCATCAGAGCAAATTCTAGACAAAACTGTGGGAAAGGCAATATTATGATACAGCCGCTTCTGCTACACTCTTGGTGAGCATTTCTCTTTTAAAAAAAAACTTACTTCTGCTTTGTCCTCATCTTAATGGAGATCTCCCTCGTTTGGGGCTCTTTCTTATTACTTACATAACGACTTTCCATCCAATGTGCCATTCCCTCAGGCGTCAGCTCTCTGGAAGATTACTAATAAGTAATCGAAGCTGATACGTCATTGTGTATCACTGACTGACATCTCTTCAACAGCCCACCATGATGAAAATCCACAAGGCAGAAATCAAAGGAAAACTATTAGGCATCAAGGAGACAAGTGAGAAGAAAATCTGGGGATAAGAAATATTCGTCTGGTAGCCAGGGGCGGTGGCTCACGCCTGTAATCCCAGCAGTTTGGAAGGATGCCGTGGGTGGATCACGAGGTCAGGGGTTCGAGACCAGCCTGACCAACATGGTGAAACCTGATCTCTACTTAAAAACACAAAAATCAGCCAGGTGTGGTGGTGCACACCTGTAATCCCAGCTACTTGGAAGGCTGAGTCAGGAGAATCGCTTGAACCCGGGAGGTGGAGGTTGCGGTGAGCCGAGAGCACGCCATTGCACTCCAGCCTGGGCGACAGAGCGAGACTCTGTCTCAAAATAAATAAATATATCAAACGAAATATTCTCCTGGTATCTCTCAAATGACCAACAACAACAACAAAAAAACAAGTACCTTCAAACACTTCATAATTTATATAAAGTTTTATAACTTAACATTGAATTTCATCCACAATAATAATGATGATATTGAAAAAAAGATTCATGACTTTGAAGAGTTTATTCTAAATGGAGAATATTAATGATGTATTTGTCCCAGCAAATAAGCAATAAGACAAGACTTCTTTGTGAATGTCTATTTTGGCATGTGGCTTGCTAAAACACATGTGTTTTTAAAAATTTGTCCTTAATTGTATACACACCTATCTTAGCTCTGAACTTCTTTTTTTGATATTAACACCAGTATGTCCATCTGAGCCAATACTTTATGGGAAGTCTTCATTACCAATTGGAACTTTTTTTCACATGGCCCAATGGCAGCAGAAGACAGATAGGAAACCGAGGTCCAGCCTGCTGCTGTCGTCTGACCTTGGACAAATCCGAGCTTTTACTCCTTGAAACGTATAATAAAGGACGTAAGGTCAATGATCTCAGCAAGGAGTCTCTTCTATGGCTATGCTTATTGGAACACTAGAGAGTTCAAACAAGGCCTTGCTGAACCAAGGCACAGCAAAGGATAATCTGGAATGTACAACTCTCATATTTTCTTAAATTCTCTAGCTGAATTGCAAATAAATGATAACTTTATCTTTTATATGGGAATCTTATGAGATAAATCAGATTTCTAGTTATCTAAGAAGTTTCTAAGATATGAGACCAGGAGGCACATATCAACAGAAATGTTCTTACGATGGTATTTTCCTCACAATTGGCCTCTCTTCTGCACAGTTGATAGCTACTACAATATTTTGGGTTGCCCTTTCTAAAACCCTTTAGGCTTCCTGAAGAACAAGCGTTCCTACTATGTGAGTTCAATTTCCCTGAAGAGTTAAAATTAAAAAGCCCAAGTTGATTTAGAATTCATGGTGCAGAGATCTCTTTTTTAAAAGCTAGATTTATGTTGACAGTATGCCAAGGTCACTTAAGTTTTCATTTATAATTGAGATTATGGGACCTTAAGAAAGTGTTTATTCTGTCTTCTAGAGAACAGCACAATTTGTACTTCCTGTCCTACACTTATTTCAGATATTGAAAAGTAACATATGCTATTATTCTGATAATCTAGTCTTAGTTGGGATGACCCTAACAGTAAAACAGGTGCAGGTTATTTACGTGGGAGATGATCCAAGGAAGCAGACAGCATTAGAGAGGGAAGAAGTAAAAGTTCATGTAACGGTGTGTTCAGTGTGTTACATAAGCAAAAATATACTCAAATTGGGTGGAGCAACTAGTGCTGCAAACTCGTTTATTCTCTTAGCAGGTTTGCTAGTGAGGGTCTACCATGTGTATGTTACATGTAAGACTATGGAGTGTGGGAAATACTCTTTTAAAAAACTTGAATAAGATACTGGGTGGGGAGATTATTCTACTTCTTTACAAAATGCATGTTTATTTTGTTGAGTCTACCAACTTTGTCACAAATTAGCCTAAGTAATATAAAATAACTTAATACACCTACCCAGAGATGCCACGCTGCACATGATAAGACGTCCCTTAAGGCATTGCCACCACCGGACGCTGATGTTTCAGCCACTTTAGACACTGGTGAAAAGCAGAGTTGTGTGGGCCAATGGCAAAAGTGTTAAGAATATAGAATTTTAAAATTAGTTTCATGGGGAAAAAATGAAAATTAGCCAGAATGTTCAGTATCACTATCTCCAGGCTCCACTGTTAAAGTTCTGCATTCTAAGACCTAGGATCACAGGAGGTACATAAGGAAGAATATCTAAAAGATGGGAATTAAATCAACATAGACAAGCAATCCAAGAAGAATTTTTAAAAAGAAGAAAAAAGGAAATGGAAAAATAAACAATGGTAAATATCAAAACAAATCTGTTCAACATGCATACATGTGATTACATGCCTCTCTGACACACTGAAAAGGGAATATATTTATTAGTCTTTAGTTCCTAGAGACAAGATGGTAGGCTTTTTATTCCAAATTAGCAGAAAAATAGGAAATGTTAGTTATTCATAAGTGATTACAAGTGTGACAAAATTAAGAAAACTAAACATTTCCAAGGCTGAAGAACAAGAAGAGTGATTTGCATGAAAATGTAACACTACATTTATTCTGCTAATATAATCACCAGAGAACTTGACTATGATTAATTATCCCTGCACTTCTCTAAAGTAGAATGTGGAAGCTATGACTCACCTTTGGTCCTGACCCTCTCTGCCAAATAGACCTGACTAAGTCTGAAAACGTACTGGGACCGCTCAAAAAAAAAAAAATCTTGTCAAACTTAGAATTATTATCACTGTCATGATGCAAATATCAAGTTAGCTCCATTTATATTAACCATAATAAATAAAATATTGAAATTATTAGTGCATTTATATAACACCCTGCTTTGAGAAATTTGCTTTAATAACTTTGAAAGAAAAAACATTTCTGCCTTAGATGAGAATATTTTTTATTTGACTTAAATACCAGCTTCTTTTGCTAATAGCTTTGAGTGATTTTACTTGGTTCTAGGAATCTGAGCAAAGTACAGCTAGCCACTTGTAGGTAGGCAACAATGTACATATAAAGCATACACTAACCATGTTTTCACATTTTTTGAAACAGCGAGATTAAATCCAGAAACATCCAACCTATTTATCTTGCTACAGCAAGGTAAGCAGAAGGAATGCCGAAGGAAGGTACTGAAGTTGATACTGAGCAACAATTCTGTGCTAAGGGCTGTCACACATGACTCACAATAACGGCGATTTATGTCTCAATAACCACAGAGGAAACAGTCTCAAAGGTAAATTTGACCAATTCTACCAAGCTAAGGAGAAGAATCAGAATTCAAGCATGAATACGTGAATGTTAAACTTTCACTCTTTCTTATTTCCACTGTTCTAAAGATCAAAACATATTTTCTGTAAGGAGCCAAATAGTCCATGTCTTAGGTTCTGTTGTAGTCTGAAAGCAGCTATAGACAATAAGCAAACAAGTGAATGTGACTATGTTCCAATAAAACTTTATTTACAAAAACAGACTCCGGGTTAGATCTGAGCCATGGACTACGTCGTTAGCCAATCCCCGGATACTACCATCAACAACAGTAACAATAATTACCACAAATGCAACAACCACAACATACACTACTACCCTACTACCACCATCACATCTATTTATTTGAGCCCTTAGTAAATGTTAAGTATTATGTTAGATATTTTAGTATATCCTCATAATACAAACAATACACAGTAGATATTATCATCATCTCCATTTTCTGTATAAGGAAATTAGAGATTAAGTGACATACCCAAGCTCACACATGGTAAGTAATAGAGCTGGGTTTTGAATCAACATCTGTATTCTCAGCCGCTTGCTCTATTTCCTCCCTACCCCAAAAGAATGAAGGCACGTCTCTATTGTGCCGCATTATGCCTGTGACTGCCTTGCCTCAGACTAAACAGTGAAGCTCAGCAGAGCTCTATCTTTGGGAAGGATACAGTTCTTTCTAAAGTCTCCAACTTATAATGCAGGGTAAATTAGACTTGGTTGAATAAACACAATTTCAAGCCATAAGTATCAGTGTTGATAAGTGATGATCACCAACATGGTTAACTCTCTTAAGGAAATTCTTGATCTAGTAAGACAGAATCATAATACATTGATTGCTGTCTTTTCTCTTAGATCACCCTCATGCACAGAGAATGGATCTAACATTAAGTTCCTTCTAAATGAAAGAAAGAATGCATAAACTCTATGTCCTTTATGTTTGTTTGTTTGTTTGTTTGTTTTGAGATAGAGTTTTGCTTTTTTTGCCCAGTCTGGGGTGCAATGGCGCGATCTTGGCTCATCGCAACCTCCGCCTCCCGGGTTCAAGCAATTCTCTTGCCTCAACCTCCTGATTGGCTGGGATTCTAGGCATGCACCACCATGCCTGGCTAATTTTTTGTATTTGTAGTAGAGACAGGGTTTCACCATATTAGTCAGGTGGGTCTAGAACTCCTGACCTTGTGATCTGTCTGCCTAAGCCTCCCAAAGTGCTGGGATTACAGGCGTGAGCCCGGCCTGTCCTTTACATTTGTAGATGTTCAAAAATAAATTTCTTACATCCCCTTTCTATTTTGTATGCTAATCAATAAAAGAATAAATTTTGACTGGAAAAAATTACTGTTTAAGATAAATGTTATAGATATTAATACAAATCAGAAAGATTGAAAAATCTCCAAGTTCCTTCGGAGGACATAGATTATTGCCAGGATATACATGGAAATGAGAAAACAGGAATCATTGTTTTGAATCAATGTCAAATAGCTCTCAAGGAAGCTCAGAGACACATAACCCTCTCCACAGCAAATCAAAGGCTGCTAGAGGGACGCAGGCCCAAGTTCTTCTGTTTTCATCAAAGGCCTCAATCATCTAGGACTCAGCTACTCTCTCTCAACCTGTTTCACTCTGTGTCTCTCACTCATCTTCCCTCTACCTGCTGGTTTCCATTTGGTTTCTTTTTACATATAGCATGTGCTCACTTATGGTCCACCATGACCTCTCTGCCTCATGGACTTTCACCTTCTACAACTGCCACTAATTACCTGAACTTCTCTATACTGACTTTTATAGATTTCAAGCTGGTTAGGTTGGTCCATGTTCTCCCTACATGAGCAGAGACTTTATTCTGAGCTCCCTTTATAGTCTACTGAGCAGAAGTGGCCAGATGTCTTTCCCAATTCAACCAGTTGTGGTGAGATAGCAGAATATTCCCACAACTGAACCTCTTGACAGAAGAGTTTTCACACTGAGGGCTAGGGTATATCCACCACTGGGTCTGAATGCTAATCAATACCTTATCTGAAAAGAGAAAATCTATTGATTTAGTCTTCTGGCAAGGGTAGCCACTTTTTTCAACCAGCATTCCCATTTCTTAATTTACACTTTTTCCTTCTAATACAGTTATTTCCAATTTCCTATCCATAACCTCATCTGCAAAACAGAACCCTCACAGGTTGACACTTTAAAGAATATAGCAAGAAGAGAGTCAGCTAATTTTCTTTTATGGGGTTATCTACAAAATAGTTGTTGCTAAGAAAAAAAAAAAAAAAAAACCCAGAAGCTTGAATCTGAAACCCTGGGAAAACAATTGATGGGAGATGAATCAACCTCAATGATGCTTTTCCAAGGCTTGCCCTGGGAATTGTGATTCAATGACCTCAACAAGCAATCACAGTACACTATGATTAAATCTGCCACGTTATAATCTAACGAAAATGGAACAATTTAGAAAAGTCTGCCAAGCCCCAGTGGAAGAGAAAATCATTTAGTAACTGAAACATTTGTGTCATTCAGGCAACAGAGTCCGATAACCATCGGATCCACCAATGTTATAATTTGTAACCATGAGAGCAAAACATAGGATGACTCCTGTACCTGCAGCCCCTGGTGGGTGGCCAGATTATGCCCCTAAGCAGAGAAAACCATGGATTTAATTCCCTACAAACCACAACTCTAAGAATAAATAAGGGAACTCGACATTGTTAAAAATAAGGGAATATATTTTCCCTTGTGGTACAATGAGAATTAGTTATTTCATATCCTTTAGGTTCACAACAATAAGAAAAAGTTACGCAATGGAGAGCTTGGGTACTTTACTTGTAGAGAATATCGCAACGACAAAGTTCACAGGAAGAACATTGTACGAGGTTGTATTTTCAATCTAATGCTAAAATACTTAGAAAAATATTTGAAAGATCATGGACTTAGGAGTTACTGTGACATTACTTCAAATTCTGCCACTATTATTTACCGGTTGTATGAGAAAATTTTTTTTTTTTTTTTTTTTTTTTTTGAGACGGAGTTTCGCTCTTGTTACCCAGGCTGGAGTGCAATGGCACGATCCCGGCTCACCGCAACCTCCGCCTCCTGGGTTCAAGCAATTCTCCTGCCTCAGCCTCCCGAGTAGCTGGGACTACAGGCACGTGCCACCATGCCCAGCTAATTTTTTTTGTATTTTTAGTAGAGACGGGGTTTCACCATGTTGACCAGGATGGTCTCGATCTCTTGACCTCGTGATCCATAAACTCTATAAGGTACATCTGCTAAATGGGGATAATCACATCTTGTGGAGTTGTAAGAATTAGAGGTAGTTTCTGAAGAGCATCTCAAACACGGTCTGACCTATAATAGAACTTAATGTGTGATGGTTATTAACATGACTAGCTAGAGGGCTTCTTTGCCCTCTAAAGTAACTGCCTCTCAATGGGGCCTTCCTGACTAACCAACAGAAAGAAGGACCAGAATGAGGACAAAGAGATCTCTAGAGCTAACATGCCTGAAGCAAAATTAGCCAATGTCTGGCAAGGTTCTCAAACAAATCTACCCCCATCTTGTTTCTCCCTTGGTGTTCTCATAATAAGCTGGGTTATCAAAGGAAAACGCAATCAACAAAGACAAATGCTGTATAATCTCACTTATATTCAAATCTCACTACTGCTGAGAAAGTAGATAAGCATCCTCACCCCTCCCCCACACACTCACAGTAACTGTGTGTGGTGACTGGTGTGTTAACTCATTTGATTGTGGCAATCATTACACAATGTATATGTACAGCAAATCATCTCATCATACATCTTGAATACATACAATTTTTATTTGTCAATTATATCTCAATAAAACTAGAAAAAATTGGCAATGTACTTTATCATTTTTCTAGAAGATTCACAATGTAGTTTAAGATAAAACTTCTGGGAATTCCTGCAATAAAGAAGCAAGTTTAACTTAAAAAAATCAATCACAAGTGGGGGTGTAAAAGGGGAGGTCTCTCCTTTCCCTGCCTGCACATATTTCTGGGTCTAAGGGCTCCTTCCCACAAGGGGCCAGGTAAACAGGTCTTTCAGTCCCGCTGAGTTGTGTCACATCAGAAGCAGAGACGATGATGACTAATGCTTTACCTGAAGTTGAGGATGATAGCCTGACTCCAAGGTTACCCTGAGATTAGGAAAATTACATGGTACGAACTTTGACAAGTGAGAAACACTGCACTCTGCCCCATCTGGGCCCTGAAGGTTTGTAAGGCCTCTACCAGGCTGTCAGTGAATGGCAGAGAACAGAAAATAGGACACCCTGGCAAAAGAGCTCCAGGCATGAGCCTGGCACAGAAGGAGTGAGACTCCCAGCCTCCCACCGCACGAACACCTCAAGGCTTCCAGACTACAGCCTACAGATAAGTAAGAGGGTGAGGCCCCTGGCTAGAGTGACCACAATAGGACCTTCCACTGACCTTTGGAGAGAAAGTGGAAAGTAGGCTCAAACTTATTTCATTTGGAAAAACAAATTTTCAGCATCATTATTTAGAGTAGTAATTAAAAGAAAGAATGAAGAACAGATATATTTCCTTTTCAAATCCGCCCTTTGATGATATAGTAGATGGTCAATCCTGTCTGCTTGAGCAGAAGGAGACTGCATTCCATCCCAGATAAGCCATCCCTGGGCAGAATAATCCCCTTCTAACGGGAAAGTTTTATACCACTGACTGACACTGGGCATCAGCTACCAAGCAATCTCAGCCTTTCAGAACAGAGCTATATAGAGAAATGAGTGAAAAGAGCTTCTGAGTAGCCAAAGTAGTTTTCATCAAGACCCATAGACTCAAGCCTGTTCTTAATACCACCATAGTCTCTGCTCCAGGGTTCAAGGACGTTAGTAGAAGCAGGACCTATGGATGTAATAAGCAACAGTTGCTTTACAGACTTGAAGTCCCACGTGCCCTGGAGTTGTTATGAGGATAGAGAAATGAAGTGCTGTTAATAACTGTTGTCTTGTTTGTCGTTGCAAAACAAATTAGAAAAGAAGATTGGAAAACGGAGAGGAAATAGGAAATAAAGAACAGCTGAGGCAAGTGACCACCATAGTCAAGGTGTGGCCAGTAAAACTACGAAGTAGGGTAGGGTAGTGGAAAAGCTTGAAAAAGCTGTCTCCCTTTACGTGCTACAGCTGACGAAGTTGGAATGAGTGATCTGTGTCCACATGAGCATTCTGTTAGTAATAAAGGATTCGGTGAAGTGCTAAAGTGCTTAAAGCAGGGACAGTTTTAGCTCTGTACTTTGAAAAAGTTGTGTGCTCTACCAATAAGAAGCTACTTTTGTTGTTACTTTTGGTCCCCAGGAGAAATGGGGGTCCTTTTCAGAGAGCATGGGAGACACATGAGTCCTTTGCCGTCCTCTCGTCTGCCTCTGAGGGTGAAATGAGAGAGTAGGAAGCATTTTGGGGTGTGGCCATGCACACAGTTAGGCTCGGTGCAGAGCAGAGCTGCTGTCCTGGTGGTGTGGCCCCAGTCATCATGAGCCATGTCTGAAAGAATTAATCCCATTTCATATGCAAGCATGTTCTCTGTTTGACTGTGCTGTTGTTTTTAATGAGAGCATCATTGACAGTGCTTTAACCTGACTAATCGTGTGCTATTTAATAATGAGTGGGCTTGAGTAGGAGGCAGGGTTAGGGAAGGAGGAGGGAGAATGGATGTGTGAATTAGGGAAAGGTGTCTCTTCCTTTGGAGCGTGGATGGGTTCCAACCCCCCATTCACCCTATCAGCTGGGTATCTTTGTGCGGGCCACAGCCTGTGCCACATTAAGCATCAGCCCTGGTTGGGAATAGAGTCTACGGGGCAGAGGTTAGAGCTTCATCAAAGAAGCAACTCTCTTCAGTGACCTCCATTTAACTTACCTGCTGGTCTCCATTCCTTCTGCAAAACATACTACTGGCAACTACTGCTGCATGTTTTGGTTATTGTTGCCTTACATGCCACTATAATTTGGTTCCCTCCGTTTGGACTGAAAGCATATCAAGAGCCAGTTGCGTGAATTCCTAAACTTGTTTGGACCAGTTAAATGTGTTATTGTAATGGAGTAATTGAAATGTCACATAAAGGAAATATGAGAGAGAGAAAAGAGATGACTAACATTCACTGAGTACTTACTGTGTATGAGGTATATTTAACAGAGTAAAAATACAAGGTTTATATTTTTTATAAAAGACTATTTTGTGAGTGTGTATATTCTTTATAACAGAGTAAAAATACAGGGTGTATATTTTGTATAACAGAGTACAAAAGAGGGTGCATATTTTCTTAAACAGTGTAAATAGATAGTGTTTATATTCTTTATAACAGAGGACAGGTAGAAGGTTTATATTTTTTATAAATGACAATTTTGTGAGTGTGTATATATTTTATAACAGAGTACAAATAGAGGGTGTATATATTTAATAACAGTACAAATAGAGATTTTATATTTTTATAGAAGAAAATTTTCTGAATGAGTATATATTTAATAAGTGTAAAAATAGAGGGAGTATATATTTTATAAGAGTACATTTACAGGATGTATATAGTTTATAACAGGGTAAAAATAGAGGGTTTATATTTTTTATAAAATCTATTATGTGAGTGTATATAATTATTATAACAGAGTACAAGTAGAGGACATATATTTTTTATAACAGAGTGCAATATAGGATGTATGTATTTTATAACAGAATAAAAATTGAGGGTGTATATTTTTAATAATACAGTAGAAATAGAGGGTGTATTTCTTTTAAAACAGTACATGTAGAGAGTGTAAATTTTTTATAACAGAGTACAAACTTATGGTGTATATTTTTTACAACAGAGTAGAAATAGAAGTTGTATTTATGTTAAAAAGGTATATTTAAATGGTGTATATTTTTCATAACAGTGTACAAACTGAGGGTGCATATTTTTTATAACAGAGTAAAAATAGAGGGTGTATATTATGTATAACAGAGTTCAAATTGAGGGTGTGTATTTTTAATAACAGAATAGAAATAGAGGGTGTATTTATTCTGAAACAGTGTACATGTAGAGGGTATATGTTTTTTATAACAGAGTACTAATTTAGGGTGCATATTTTTTATAACAGAGTAAAAATAGGGTGTGTGTATGTTTTATAACCGAGTAAAATTGGAGGGAGTATATATTTTGTAACAGAGTAAAAATATAGGACACATATTTTTAATAACAGATTAGAGATAGAGGGTGTATATTTTTTATAACAGAGTACAAATTGAGGGTGTATATTTTTTATTATAGAGCAGAAATAAAGGGTTTATTTATATTAAAACAAAGCACATGTAGAGGATTTATATTTTTTATAACAGAGTACAAATTGAGGGTGGATACTTTTTATAACAGAGTAAAAATAGAGGTTTTATATTTTTTTAAAAGAGTATAAATTGAGAGTGTATATTTCTTATAAGAGAGTAAAATTCAGAGACATATATTTTTAATATCAGATTAGAAATAGAGGGTGTATATTTTTTATAACGGTAAAATTAGAGGCTGTATATTTTTTATAACAGAGTACAAGTTGAGGGCGTATATTTTTAAAAACAGAGTACATGTAGAGGGTGTATATTTTTTATAACAGAATACAAATTGAGGGTTTATATTTTTATAGCAGAGTAAAATAGGGGGTGTATATTTTTTATAACAGACTAGAAATAGAGGGTGTATTTATTTTAAATCAGGGTACATGTAGAGGTTTTATATTTTTTATAACAGAGTAAAAATTGATGGTGTATATTTTTTATAACAGAGTACAAATTGAGGGTGCACATATTAAAAGAAAGTGCCTGTAGAGGGTGTATATTTATTATAACAGAAAAATTGAGGGTTCATATATTTTATAACAGAGTAAAAATAGAGATTGTACATTTTTTTATAACAGAGTACATATTGAGGGTGTATATTTTTTATGACAGAGTAGAAATAGAGTGTGTATATATTTTAAACCTGGGTACATGTAGAGGGTGCATATTTTTTATAATAGAGTGCAAACTGAAGGTTTATGTATTTATAACAGAGTAAAAATATTTATTTTAAAACAGAGTACATGTAGAGGGTTTATATTTTTTATAACAGAGTGCAAATTGAGAGTGCATATTTTTTATAACAGAGTAAAAGTAGGGGGTGTATATTTTTTATAACAGTATAAATGGAGGGTGGATATTTTTTATAACAGAGTAAATATGTTGGACATACATTTTTAATAACAGATTAGAAACAGAGGTGCATGTTTTTCATAACAGAATAAAAATAGAGGGTGTATATATTTATAACAGAGTACAAATTAAGGGTGTATATTTTTTAAAACCGAGTACCTGTAGAGAGTGTATATTTTTTATAACAGAGTACAAAGTGGGTTTATATTTTTTATAACAGAGTAAAAATAGAGGGTGTATATTTTTATAACAGAGTAAAATTGAGGATGTATATTTTTAATAACAGAGTAGAAATAACGGGTGCATTTATTTTAAAACAGGGTACACGTAGAGGATTTATACATTTTATAAGAGAGTACAAATTGAAATTTCATGTTTATTATAACAGAATAAAAATAGGGAGTGTATATTTTTATAACAGAGTATAAATGGAAGGAGTATATTTTTTATAACAGTATAAATAGAGGGTATATATTTTTTATAACAGAGTACAAATTGAGTGTGTATATTTTTTATAACAGAGTAGAAATATAGGGTGTATTTATTTTGAAACAGGGTACATGTAGGCATTGTATTTTTTTATAACAGTAGAAATTGAGGGTGCATGTTTTTTATAACAGAATAAAAATGGAGTTTGTATATTTTTTATAAATGAGTAAAATGTGAGTGTGTATATATTTTATAACACAGTATAAACAGAAGGTGCATTTATTTCAAAACAGAGTACATGTAGAGAGTGTATATTTTTTATAACAAAGTACAAATTGAGGGTGTATACTTTTTATAACAGAGTAGAAATAGAAGGTGTATTTACTTTAAAACAGATTACATGTAGAGGGTGTAAATTTTTTATAGCAGAGTAAAAATTGAGGGTATATATTTATTATAACAGTAGAAATAGATGGTGTATTTATTTTAAAACAGGGAAGATGTAGAGGGTGTATATTTTTTATAACAGTACAAATTTAATGTGCATATTATTTATAATAGAGTAAAAATAGGGTGTATATGTTTTTTATAACAGATTATAAATGGGGCTGTATATTTTTTATAACAGGTAAAATAGAGGGTGTATATTTTTTTGTAACAGAGTACAAATTGAGTGTTTATATAATTTAAACCAGAGTATATGTACAGCGTGTATATTTTTTATATCACAGAATAAATTGAGGGTTTGTATTTTTTATAACAGAGTACAAATTAAGGGTGTATGTTTCTAATACCAGAGTAGAAATAAAGGGTGTATTTATTTTAAAACATGGTACTGCTAGAGGGTGTATATTTTTTATAACAGAGTACAATTTGAGGGTGTATATTTTTTATAATAGAGTAGAAATAGAGTTTGTATTTATTTTTAAACAGAGTACATGTAGAGGATTTATATTTTTTATAACAGAGTACAAAATGAAGGTGTATGATTTTTATAACAGAGTAGAAATAGAGGGTGTATTTATTTTAAAACAGAATATATATAGAGTGTGTATATTTTTTATAACAGTACAAACTGATGTTGCATATTTTTATAACAGTAAAAATAGAGGGTTTATATTTTTTATAATAGAGTATAAACAGAGGGTGTATATTTTTTATAACAGAGTAAAAATAGAATACATATATTTTTAATAACATATTAGAAATAGATGGTGTATATTTTTTATAACAGTAAAATTAGGGGTTTTATATTTTTTATAACAGAGTACAAGTTGAGGGTGTAAATTATTTAAAACAGAGTACATGTAGAGGGTGTGTATTTTTTACAACAGAGTACATATTGAGGTTTTTACTTTTATAACTGAGTAAAAATAGAGGGTGTATATTTTTTAACAGAGTAAAATATGAGGATGTATTTTTTTTCAGAGTATAAACTGAGGGTGCACATATTTTTAACAGAGCAGAAATTGAGGGTGTATTTATTTTAAAACAGGGTACATGTAAAGGGTGTGTATTTTCTATAACAGTAAAAATTGATGGTGTATATTTTTATATCAGAGCAGAAATAGAGGGTGTATTTATTTTAATACATGGTACATGTAGAGGGTGTATATTTTTTCAACAGAGTATAAATTGAGGGTGTATGGTTTTTATAACACAGTAGAAAAATAGGGCGTATTTCTTTTTAAACAGAGTACATGTAGAGGGTGTATATTTTTTATAACAGAGTAAAAATAGAGGGTGTATATTTTTTATAACAGTATACATGGAGGGTGTATATTTTTTATACAGAATAAAAATAAAGAACATATATTTAAAATAACAGATTAAAATAGAGGGTGTATATTTTTTAAAACAGAGTACAGTGGTGGGTGTATATTTTTTATAACAGAGTAGAAATAGAGGGTATATTTATTTAAAAACATGGTACAGGTAGAGGGTGTATATTTTTTATAACACAGTCCAAATTAAGGGTGTATATTTTTTACAACAGGACAGAAATTGATTGTGTATTTATTTTAAACTGAGTACATGTAGAGGCTTTATATTGTTTATAACAGAATACAAACTGAGGGTTTACATGTTTTATAACAGAAAAAATAGAGGGTGCATATTTTTAAAAACAAGAGTACAGAATGAGAGTGTATATTTTTTATAACAGTGTAGAAATAGAGGGTGTATATTTATTATACCAGAGCATAAATTGAGGGTGTGTATTTTTAATAAGAGCGTAGAAATAGAGGGTGTGTTTATTTTAAAACAGAGTACATGTAGAGGGTGTATATTTTTTATAACAGAGTATAAATTGAGGGTGTATTTACTTTAAAACTGTACATGTAGAGGGTGTATATTTTTTGTAACAGAGTAAAAGTTCAAGATGTATATTTTTTATAACGGAGTAGAAATAGAGGGTGTATTTATCTTAAAACAGGGCACAAGTAGAGGGTGTATATTTTTTATTGCGGAGTATATATTGAGGGTGTATATTTTTTATAACAGTACAAATTGAGGGTGTATTTATTTTAAGACAGGGTACATGTAGACAGTGTATATTTTTTATAACAGAGTACAAATTGAGGGTGTATATTTTTTAAACCAGAGTACATGTAGAGTGTTTATATTTTTTACAAAAGAGTACAAATTGAGGGTTTATATTTTTTATAACAGGGTAAAAATAGAGGGTGTATTTATTTTAAAACAAAGCACGTGCAGAGGGTGTATATTTTTTGTAACAGAGTAAAAATAGAGGGTGTATATTTTTTATGAAAGAGTATAAACTGTGGGTTTACATTTTTTATAATAGAGTAGAAACAGACGGTGTATTCATTTTAAAACTGGGTACATGTAGTGGGTGTATACTTTTTATAACAGAGTTCAAATTGTGGTTGTATATTTTTTATAACAGTAGAAATAGAGGGTATATTTATTTTAAAACAGAGTACATGTAGAGGATTTATATTTTTTATAACAGAGTACAAATTGAGGGTGCATATTTTTTATAACTGAGTAAAAATAGAGGGTGTATATTTTTTAAAACAGAGTATAAATGGAGGGTGTATATTTTTTAATGTAGAGTAAAAAAAGGGGAAATATATACAAAATAACAGAGTACAAATTGAGGGTGTATATTTTTTATAACAGAGTAGAAATAGAGGGTGTATTTATTTTAAAACAGTGTATATATAGAGTGTTTATATTTTTTATAACAGAGTACAAATTGAGGGTGTATTTTTTTATCAGAGAAAAACTGATTGTGTATATTTTTTATAACAGAGTAGAAATATAGGGTATATTTATTTTAAAACGGTGCATTTTAAGGATGTATATATTTTATAACAGAGTAGAAATTGAGGGTGTATATTTTTTGTAACAGAGTAGAAAGGGAAGGTTTATTTATTTTAATATATGTTACATATAGAGGTGTATATTTTTTCAACAGACTATAAATTGAGGGTGTGTATTTTTTAAAACATAGTAGAAATAGAGAGTGTACTTATTTTAAAACAGAGTATATGTAGAGGGTCTATATTTTTTATAACAGAGTAAAAACTGAGGGTGTATTTTTTATAACAGAATAGAAATAGAGGGTATATTTATTTTAAAACAGGGTACATGTAGAGGGTGTATATTTTTTATAACAGAGTACAAATTGAGGGTATATATTTTTTATAACAGTACAAATTGAGGGTGTATATTTTTTATAACAGAGTAAAAATGGAAGATGTATTTATTTTAATACGTGTTACATGTACAGGGTGTATATTTTTTCAACAGAGTATAAATTGAAGGTGTGTATTTTTTATCAGAGAAAAACTGATTGTGTATATTTTTTATAACAGAGTAGAAATATAGGGTGTATTTATTTTAAAACGGAGCATATGTAGAGGGTGTATATTTTTTATAACTGTAAAATCTGAGGGTGTATATTTTTTATAACAGAATAGAAATAAAGGGTGTATTTATTTCAAAATAGGGTAAATTTAGAGGGTGTATATTTTTTATAAGAGAGTAAAAATTGAGGGTTTATATTTTTTATAACAGAGTAGAAATAGATGGTGTATTTGTTTTAAAACAGTGTACATATAGAGGGCTTATATTTTTTATAACAGAGTACAAATTAAGGGTGCATATTTTTTAACAGAGTAAAAATAGAGGGTGTATATTTTTATAACAGTATAAATGGAGGGTGTATATTTTTTAATGCAGAGTAAAAATAGATTACATATATTTAAAATAGATTAGAAACAGAGGGTGTATATTTTTTATAACAGTACAAATTGAGGGTTTATGTTTTTTATAAGAGAGGAAAATAGAGGGTGTATATTTTTTATAACAGTGTAGAAATAGAGGGTGTGTTTATTTTAAAACAGAGTACATGCAGAGGGTTTATATTTATTTTAACAGAGTAGAAATTGAGGGTGTATATTTTTTATAACAGAGTAGAGATAGAGGATGTACTTATTTTAAAACAGGGAATATGTAGAGGGTGTATATTTTTTGTAACAGTATACAAATTGAGGGTGCATATTTTTTATAACAGAGTAGAATTAGAGTGTGTATTTATTTGAAAACAGACTATATGTAGAGGGTTTATATATTTTATAATAGAGTACAAATTGAGGGTGTATATTTTTTATAACAGGAGAAACAGAGTGTGTATTTATCTTAAAACAGACTACATGTAGAGGGTTCATATATTTTATAACAGAGTACAAATGGAGGGTGCATATTATTTATAACACAGTAAAAATAGAGGGTGTATATTTTTATAACAGAGTAAAAATGGAGGGTGTATATTTTTTAATGCAGAGTAAAATTAGAGGACATTTATTTAAAATAACAGATTAGAAATAGAGGGCGTATATATTTTATAAGAGAGTACTAATTGAGGGTGTATAATTTTTATAACAGAGTAAAAATAGAGGCTGTATTTATTGCAAAACAGCACATGTACAGGGTGTATATTTTTATAAGAGAATTCAAATTGAGGGTTCATATATTTATAACAAAGTAAAAATTAATGGTGTATATTTTTTATAACAGAGTACAAATTGAACATGTATATTTTTCATAACTGAGTAAAAATAGAGTGTGTATATTTTATATAACAGAGTAGAAATAGAGGGTGTATTCATTTTCTTTTTTTTCTTTTTTTATATATATTTTTTATTGCATTTTAGGTTTCAAGGTACATGTGAAGAACATGCAAGATTGTTGCATAGGTACACACATGGCAGTGTGACTTGCTGCCTTCCTCCCCATCACCTATATCTGGCATTTCTCCCCATGCTATCCCTCCCCAACTCCCCACCCACCACTGTCCCTCCCCTTTCTCCCCCCGACAGACCCCAGTGTGAGATGCTCCCCTCCCTGTGTCCATGTGATCTCATTGTACAACACCCGCCTATGAGTGAGAATATGCGGTGTTTGATTTTCCATTCTTGTGTCATTTTAAAACAGAATAAATGTAGAGGATATATATTTTTTATAATAGAGTACAAATCGAGGGTTTATATTTTTTATAACAGAGTAAAAATAGAGGGTGTATATGATTTATAATAGAGGACAAATTGAGGGTGTATATTTTTTATAACAGAGTAGAAATGGAAGGTATATTTATTTTAATACATGTTACATGTAGAATGTGTATATTTTTTCAACAGACTATAAATAGAGGGTGTACATTTTCTATAACAGAGCAGAAACAGAGGGTTTATTTATCTTAAAACAGAGTACATGTAGAGGGTGTATATTTTTTATAACAAGGTACAAATTGAGGGTGCATATTTTTTATAACAGAGTAGAAATAGAGGGTGTATTTATTTTAAAACAGAGGACATATAGAGGGTGTATGTTTTTTATAACAGAGTACAAATTGAGGGTGTATATTTTTTATAACAGAATACAAATTCAGGGTGTATATTTCTTATATAAGGGTAGAAATAGAAGAGGTATTTATTTTAAAACAGGGTACATATAGAGGGTGTATGTTTTTTATAACGGAGTACAAATTGAGGGTGTACATTTTTTATAACAGAGTAGAAATAGAGTGTGTATTTATTTTAAAACACATGACATGTAGAGGGTTTATATATTTTGTAACAGTACAAATTGAGTGTGTATATTTTTATAACGGAGTAAAAATAGAGGGTGTTTTTTTTGTAACAGAGTACAAATTGAGGGTGTATATATTTTATAACAGAGTAGAAACAGAGGGTGTGTTTATTTTAAAACAGAGTACATGTAGAGAGTTTATATTTTTAAAAACAAAGTACAAATTGAATGTGCGTATATTTTATAACAGAGTAAAAATACAAGTGGTATAATTTTTTATAACACAGTATAAATGTATGGTTTATATTTTTTATAACAGTGTAGAAATACAGGGTATATTTATTTTAAAACATGGTACATGTAGAGGGTGTATATGTTTTATAACAGAGTAAAATTTGAGGGTGTATATTTTTTATAACAGAGTACAAATTGAGGTTGTGTATTTTTTATAACAGAGTAGAAATAGAGGGTGTATATATTTTAAAATAGAGTATATGTAGAGGGTTTATATTTTTTATAACAGTGTACAAGGTGATGGTGCATATTTTTTATAACAGAGTAAAATTAGAGGGTGTATATTTTATATATCAGAGTACAAATTGAGGGATTATATTTTTTATAACAGAGTAAAAGCAGCGGGTGTATTTATTTTAAAACAGCGTACATTTAGAGGGTGTATATGTTTTATAAATGAGTAAAAATAGAGGGTGTACATTTCTTAGAGTGAAAATTGAGGGTGTATATTTTTTAAAACAGAGTACATACAGAGGGTGTATATTTTTTACAATAGAGTACAAATAGAGGGTTTATTTTTTTTTATAACAGACTAAAAATAGAAGGTGTATGTTTTTAATAACAGAGTACAAATTAAGGGTGTATATTTTTTATAACACAGTAGAAATAGAGGGGGTATTTATTTTATAACAGGGTACATTTAGATGGTATATGTTTTTTATAACAGCACAAATTGAGGGTGCATATTTTTTATAAGAGAGTAGAAATAGAGGATGTATTTATTTTAAAACAGAGAACAGGTAGAGGGTTTATACTTTTTATACCAGAGTCCAAATTGAGGGTCTATACAATTTTTATAACAGAGTAAAAATAGCGGGTACATATTTTTTATAACAGAGTGCACATTGAGGGTGTATAATTTTGTAACAGATTAGAAATAAAGGGTGTATTTATTTTAAAACAGGGTATATGTAGAGGGAGTGTATTTTTTATAACAGAGTAAAAATTGAGTGTGTATATTTTTATAACAGTGTAGAAATAGAGGGTGTATTTATTTTAAAACGCAGTATATGTAGAGGGAGTGTATTTTTTATAACAGAGTAAAAATTGAGTGTGTATATTTTTTATAACAGAGTAGAAATATAGGGTGTAATTATTTTAAAACAGAGTACATGCAGAAGGTTTATATTTTTTATAACAGAGTACAAATTCAGGGTTTATATTTTTTATAACATTGTAAAAATAGAGGGTGTATAGAAATTATAACAGAGTACAAATTGAGGATGTATATTATATATAACAGAGTAGAAATATAAGGTGTATTTATTTTAATACATGGTACGTGTAGAAGATACATATTTTTACAACAAAGTATAAATTGAGGGTGTATGTTATTTATAACAGAGTAGAAATAGAGGGTGTATTTATTTTAAAACAGAGTACATATAGAGGGTGTATATTTTTTGTAACACAGTAGAAATACAGGGGTCATTTACTTTAAAACAGGGTACATTTAGAGGGTGTATATTTTTTATAACAGAGTAAAAATTGAGGGGGTGTGTTTTTCATAACAAAATAGAAAAAGAGATTGTATTTATTTTAAAACAGAGTACATGCAGAAGGTGTATATTTTTTATAACTGAGTGAAAATTGAGGGTTTATATTTTTTATAACAGAGTATAAATAGAGAGTGTATTTATTTTATAACAGAATGGAAATAGAGGGTGTATTTATTTTAAAACAGTGTACATGTAGATTGTGCATATTTTCTATAACAGAGTACAAATTGTTTATATTTTTTATACCAGAGTAAAAGTAGAAGGTGTATATTCTTTATAACAGAGTAAAAATTGAGGGTGTATATTATTTATAACAGACTACAAATTGAGGGTGTATATTTTTTATAACAGTGTAGAAATAGAGGGTGTATTTATTTAAAAACAGAGTACAGGTTGAGGCTTTATATTTTTTATAATCAAGTCCAAATTGAGGGTATATTCAAGTTTCAGAAGAGAGTAAAAATAGAGGGTGCATATTTTTTCTAATAGAGTGCACATTGAGGGTGTATATATTTTGTAACAGAGTAGAAATAGAGGGTGTATTTATTTTAAAACAGGATATATGTAGAGGTGTATTTTTTTATAGCAGAGTACAACTTGAGGGTGTATATTTTTTATAACAGAGTAGAAATAGATGGTGTATTTATTTTCAAACTGAGCACATGTAGAGGATTTATATATTTTACAAAAGGGTACAAATTGATGATGCATAATTTTATAACAGTAAAAACAGAGGGTGTATATTTTTTATAACAGAGTATAAATGGATGGTGTATATATTTTGTAACAGATTAAAAATAGAGGACATGTATTTTTAATAACAGATTAGAATTTGAGGGTGTATATTTTTTATAATAGAGCAGAAACAGAGGGTGTATTTCTTTTACAACTGGGTCCAGTAGAGGGTGTATTTTTTTTTATAAGAGTAGAAATAGAGGGTGTATTTATTTTAAAACAGAGTACATGTAGAGGGTTTATATTTTTTATGAAAAAGTACAAACTGAGGGTGCATATTTTTTATAACAGAGTAATAATAGAGGGTGTATATTTTTTGTAACACAGTAAATATAGACGGTGTATATTTTATATAACAAAGTACAAATTGAGGGTTTACATTTTTTATAACAGGGTGCAAATTGAGGGTGTATATTTTTTATATCAGAGTACAAATTGAGTGTGTATACTTTTTATAACAGAGTACAAATTGATTGTTTATATTTTTTATAACAGAGTAGAAACAGAGGGTGTATTTATTTTAACACATGGTACACGTAGACAATATATATTTTTACAACAGAGTGTAAATTGAGGGTGTATATTTTTTATAACAGAGTAGAAATAGAGTGTGTATTCATTTTAAAACAGAGTACATGTAGAAGGTTTGTATTTTTTATAACAGAGTACAAATTGAGGGTGTATATTTTTTAAAACAGAGTAGAAATACCAGGGGTATTTATTTTAAAACAGGGTACATTTAGAGGGTTTGTGTTTTTTGTAACAGAGTACAAACTAAGGGTTTATATTTTTTATAACAGAGTATAAATAGAGGGTGTATGTATTTTGTAACAGAGTGGAAATAGAGGGTGTATTTATTTTAAAAGGGTACATGTAGATTGTGCATATTTTTTACTATTTTTACTGTGTTATTAAAAATACAAAATCTCAATTTGTACTCTGTTATAAAAATATACCCCCTCTACATGTACCCTGTTTTAAAATTAATACACCCTCTATTTCTACTCTGTTATAAAATATATACACCCTCAATTTGTACTCTGTTATAAAAAATATACACCCACAATTTGTACTGTTATAAAAAATATACACCCACAATTTGTACTGTTATAAAAAATATACACCCTCTACATATACCCTGTTTTAAAATAAATACATCCTCTATTTCTACTCTGCTATAAAAAATATACACCCCCAATTTTTACTCTGCTATAAAAAATATACGCTGTCTATTTTTACTCAGTTTTTAAAAATATACACTCTAAATTTTTACTGTCATAAAAAATATACACCCTCTATATTTACTGTTATAAAAATATACACCATCTATTTTTACTCTGTTATAAAAATATAAACCCTCAGTTATAAAAAAATATATACCCTCTACATGTATTCTGTTTTCAAATAATCACACCTGCAATTTCTACTCTGTTATAAAAAATATACACCCTCGATTTGTACTCTATTATAAAAAATATACCCACTCTACATATACCTTGTTTTAAAGTAAATACACCCTCTATTTATACTCTGTTATAAAAAACATACACTCTCAATTTGTACTCTGGTATAAAAAATATACACCCTAAATTTGTACTCTGTTATAAAAAATATACACCCTCTGCATGTACACTGTTTTAAAATAAATAATCCCTCTATTTTTACTCTGTTATTAAAAATATAGACCATCAATTTGTACTCTTTTATAAAAATATGGACCCTCTGCATGTAACCTGTTTTAAAATAAATATACACTCTATTTCTACTCTGTTATAAAAAACATACACCCTAAATTTGTACTCTGTTATAAAATATATACACCCTCATTTTTTTCACTATTAAAAAAATAAGAACCTTCAATTTGTACTCTTTTATAAAAAATATAAACCCTCTACATGAAATCTGTTTTAAAATATATATACCCTAAATATGTACTCTGTTATAAAAAATATACATAATCTATTTTTACTCTGTTATAAAAATATACATATTCAATTTCTAATCTGGTATTAAAAATATATGTCCTCTATTTTTACTTGGTTATAAAAAATATACACCCTCAATTTATATTCTATTATAAAAAATACACACCATCTATTTTTACTTTGTTATAAATTATGCACCATCAATTTGGACTCTGTTATAAAATATACACCCTCAACATGTACTCTGTTTTAAAATAACTACACCCTCTATTTATACTCTGTTATAAAATATGCACAATCTCAATTTGTACTCTGTTATAAAAAATATAAACCCTCTACATATTCTCTGTTTTTAAATAAATACACCCTCTATTTTCACTCTGTTAAAAAAATTAAAACCCTCAATTTGTACTCTGTTATAAAAAAAAATACACTCTCTACCTGTACTCTGTTTTAATATAAATACACCCTCTATTTCTACTCTGTTATAAAAAATATACACCATCAATTTGTACTGTTATAAAAAATTTACTCCCTCTACATGTACCCTGTTTTAAAATAAATACACCCTCTATTTCTACTCTGTCATAAAAAATATACACCATCAATTTGCACTCTTTTATAAAAAATACACACCCTCTACATGTACTCTGTTTTAAAATAAATACACATTCTAATTCAAAAGTTATATAAAAATACAACCTCAATTTTTACTTTGTTATAAAAAATATACACCCCCTACACGTACCCTGTTTTAAAATAAATACACTTTCTATTTCTACTCTGTTACAAAAAATATACACCCACAATTTTTACTCTGTTATAAAACATATACTCCCTCTACATGTACCCATTTTTAAATAAATACAACCTCTATTTCTACTCTGTTATAAAAAATATACACCCTCAATTTTTACTCTGTTATAAAAAATGTACACCCTCTAAATATACTGTTTTAAAATAAATACACCCAACATTTATACTCTGTTATAAATAATATTCACCCCTATTTTTACTGTTATAATAAATATGCACACTCAATTTGTACTCTGTTATAAAAAACATCCACCCTGTACATGGACTCCATTTTAAAATAAATACACACTCTATTTCTGTGTTATAAAAATTACACATCCTCTATTTGTACTCTGTTAAAATAAATATACAGCATCTACATGTACTGTGTTTTAAATTAAATACACTCTCTATTTCTACCCTGTTATAAAAAATATACACCCTCTATTTGTACTATGTTATAAAAAATATATACCCTCAATTTGTACTCTTATAAAAATATACACCCTTAATTTGTACTCTTATAAAAAATATATACCCTCTACTTGTACTCTGTTTTAAAATATATACACCCACAATTTGTACTTTGTTATAAAAAATATACACCCTCTAATTTTATTCTGTTATAAAAAATATACACCCTGCATTTATACTGTTATAAAAAATATACATCCTCTATTTTAACTGTTATAAAATACATGTACCCTCAGTTTGTATTTGGGTATAAGAAATACACACCCTCCACATGTACCCTGTTTTAAAATAAATACACCCACTCTTTCTAATCTGTTATAAAAAATATACACCCTCAATTTGTACTCTTTTATAAAAAATATACACCCACTATTTTTAGTCTGTTATTACAAATATGTCTTCTATTTTTACTCTGTTATAAAATATATACACCCTCCATTTATACTCTGTTTAAAAAATATACACTCTCTATTTTTCTCTGTCATAAAAAATATGCACCCTCAATTTGTGCTCTTTTATAAAAAATATACACCCTCTATTTTTAGTCTGTTATAAAATATATACACCGTATATTTCTAATCTGTCTTTAAAAATATATGTCCTCAAATTTTACACTGTGATAAAAAATATACACCCCCATTTATACTGTGTTATAAAAAATATACACCCTCTATTTTTATTCTGTTATAAGAAATATAAACTCTCAATTTGTAATCTGTTTTAAAAATTGTAAACCCTCTACTTGTACTCTGTTTTAAAATAAATATACATTCTATTTCTACTGTGTTATACAAAATACATACACTCAGTTTGTACTCTGTTATAAAAAAAATACACCCTCTACATATACCCTCTTTTAAAAAATATACACCCTCTATTTCTACTCTGTTATAAAAAATAAACACACTCAGTTTTTACTCTGTTATAAAAAAATATACACCATCTACATGTACCCTGTTTAAAATAAATACACTATTTCTACTCTGTTATAAATAATATACACCCTCAATTTGTACTTTGTTATAAAAAATATACAGCCTCTTTTTTTACTCTGCTGTAAAAATTATAAACCCTCAATTTGTACTCTGTTATAAAAAATATAAACCCTCTACATGTACTCTGTTTAAAAAAATATACACACTCTATTTTTACTGTGTTATAAAAACTATACACCCTCAAATTTTACTCTGCTATAAAAAATACACACCTTCAATTTGCCTTGTTATAAAAAATATACACCCTCATTTTGTACTCTGTTATAAAAAATATACACCTACATATACCATGTTTTAAAATAAATACAGCTTCTATTTCTGTTATAAAAAATATACACCATAAATTTCTACTCTGTAATAAAAAATATACAACTTCAATTTTTACTCTGTTATAAAAAATACACACAGTCAATTTGTACTCTCTTATAAAAAATATACACCCACTACATATACTGTGTTGTAAAAAATATACACCCTCAATTTGTTCTCTGTTACGAAAAATACACAAATTGTAATTTTACTCTGATATAAAAAATATGCACCCTCTATTTCTAATCTGTTGTTTAAAATACATGTCCTCTATTTTTACTCTGTTATAAAATATATACACCCTCCATTTATACTGTTTAAAAATATACACCCTCTATTTTTACTCTGTTATAAAAAATATGCACCCTCAATTTGTACTCTGTTATAAAAATATATACCCTCTACATGTACTCTGTTTTAAAATACACCCTCTATTTCTACTCTGTTTTAAAAAATACACACTCTCAATTTGTACTCTGTTATAAAAAATATACACCCTCTACATGTACTCGGTTTTAAAATGAATACACCCTCTATTTTTACTCTCTTATAGAAAATATAAACCCTCAATTTGTACTCTGTTATAAAAAATATACACTCTCTACATGTACTGTTTTAAAATAAACACACCCTATATTTCTACTTTGTTATAAAAATTATACACCCTCAATTTGTACTCTGGAATAAAAAATATACAGCCTCTACATATACCCTGTTTTAAATTAATACTTCCTCTGTTTCTATTCTGTTATAAAAAAATATACACCCACAATTTGTACTCTGTTATTAAAAATATACACCCTCTACATATACTCTGTTTTAAAATAAATACATCCTCTAATTCTAGTCTGTTACAAAAAAATACACCCTCAATTTGTACACTGTTATAAAAAAATACACCCTCTGCATGTACCCTATTTTAAAATAAATGCACCCTCTACATATACTCTATTTTAAAAAATATACACCCTCTACATGTACCTGCTTTTAAAATAAATACACCCAGTACTTCTGTTCTATTATAAAAAATAAACACCCTCAATTTGCACTCTATTTTAAAAAATGTACACCCTCCACATGTACTCTGTTTTAAAATAAATACACATTCTATTTATAATCTGTTATTAAAAATATATGTCGGGAGGGAGATCCAAGATGGCCGATTAGGAGCAGCTGAGGATTGCAGCTCCCAGTGAAAGCGTGGAGGGTGAGTGGACGCCACATTCCCAGACGGATTTTTATTGCCCACAGACCAGGAGATTCCCAGGGGGAGGAGCCCCAAGGGTCGCCAGCGCAGCTGGTTTGGCCGGTGCGGCTATTTTCGCCGGCACAGCGGCTGGCGCTGCTGTTTTCACTGGCGCGGCCGGCGCTGCTGTTTTCGCTGGCGCGGCTGTTTTCACCGCCTCTGTTTGGAGCGGCGCCCCGGCGCAGCGGTTCCCCATACAAAATACGTGGGTCCGGGTGCCATTTTAGCTGGCAATTGGAGCTCCGGGAAGGAAGAGCCGCCCATTCATCTGATTTAAAAAGGGGACTGAAATAGGCAACCAGGCCAGGAGACTTCCCAGGCAAAAAAACGCCAGCACCCGTGGTTTCAGCCGGCGCAGTGGGTCACCGCACGGGAAATCACACAGATCCCGGCGCCTTTTCAACAGGTGGCTGGAACACCTGGGAGACAGTCGACCATTCAACTAAAAAAGACGCTCTGAGGCAGGGAGCCAGGTGATCAGGCTCGGCTGGTCCCACCCCCACACAAAAAAAAAAAAACAGCCATCAGAAACGCTCTGGATTGAGAGTTTCACAGCAAGCACAGCTGAACCAGGGACGGTCCAGCTCTGTGGGGGAGGGGCGTCCGCCATTACTGAGGCAGTCTGCCACTACAGAGGTGGTTTGCCATTGCAGAGGCAGTTCTAACTACACCGGTATAAACTGGACTGCAGGGAAGTTCACACGGCAGCTGGGCGGAGCCCACACCAGCTCAGCAAAGCCTCTGCAGGCAGTGACTAGGCTGCCTCATCGCTGGGTAAGGCAGCCCTGAGAAAAAGGCAGCAGCACAAGGGAAACTCATAAATAAAGCCCTAATTCCCCAGGACAGAGCACCTGGGGGAAAAAAAAAGGGGGTTTATGAGTTCTGCTGCAGCAGACTTAAACGTACCTGCCCAGCAACTCTGAATGAACAACAGAGCTCACAGCTCAGCACTTGAGCTCCTATAAAGAATACTCTGTCACCTCAAGCAGCTCCCTGACCCCCGTATATCCAACGAGTCACCTCATAAAGGAGAGCTCAGACTGACATCTGGTGGGTAATCTTCTGGGACAAAGATAGCAGAAGAAGAAACTGGCAGCAACCCTTACTGTTCTACTGCTACTGCAGGTGATCCCCAGGCAAGCAGGGCCGGGAGTGGACCTCAGCAGTCCTACAGCAGAGGGGCCAGACTGTTAGGAGGAAAATTAAGAAACAGAAAGAAATAACTTCATCATCCACAAACTGGACATCAAGTGAGAGACCCCATCTGAAAATCACCAACCACAAAGACCACATATAGATAAATCCACAAAGATGGGAAGAAACCAGCGCAAAAAGGAGGAAAACACCCGAAATCAGAACACCTCTCCTCCTACAAGGGATCACAACTCCTCACCAGCAAAGGAACAAGGCTAGATGGACAATGAGTGTGATGAAATGACAGAATCAGGCTTCAGAAGGTGGGTAATAAGAAACTTCGGTGAGCTAAAAGAACTTGTTCTAACCCAATGCAAAGAAACTAAGAACCAATTTGACGAAATGCTAACAAGAATAACCAACTTAGAGAGGAATGTAAGTGAATTGATGGAGCTGAAAAACACAACACAAGAACT